>SAUE01000780.1:13354-29347 GCA_009724625.1 Deladenus siricidicola
TTAAATAAAATTCATTCATTTTTGAAAAAAGTGAAAAAATCAGGTGAGGCTATCTTTTTTTCCCGCAGTGTAGAAAGTGAAAAAATTAGTTGGAAAGCAAATGACCTATTTTGATGCCAATGTTTTGTCCGCAACTGTATATTGGATTTTTTAAATAGGCGGCACTAGCCAAGCATCCTCCTTGCTTACGACTGCCACCGAGCGCCCATCCAGCACTGTAACCGACCGCCCATCCAGTACTGCTATTTCTACCGCTACCACTCCGACCGCTTCGTCCGTGCCGCCCGACCAGGTGAAGGGCTTCAAAGCGCAGCCGAAAATCCTTCCGCCAACTCCGCTCAACTCGACCAACGATAAGTGAGGGGCAGGGCAGCGCACATGTTGTAGTAGCAAAATGTGCTTTTATTATTATTGTAAATATTTGGTTAAGATTGCGTTCGGAAGCACAAAAAGTGCTTTTGTGTTATTCAGGTATATGTAAGTATTGTCGTAAGTAAAGTAATTTTTTGTATTGATGTTTTTTACTTGTAAGATAAAACTCAAAAAATTGGACAAATATAACGAATATTTGGCACACCGAACATTTGCGGATGAAATAATTTTTAAATTGTCAATTTTTTAGATAAATGAAATGTTATTTCAGTTCTTGTGGTTTATCGGGGAACGAAAAAAAGTTTTGGTTGTTTTTTAAGGTTTTTTGAGACGGGAATTTCGAATTTAATAATGTTTTTACTGATTTTGTTATTTTTGTGCAGTTTTTGACATTTTTACTGGGGGTGGCGATAGGGACCCCCCAACACGTGTACAATTCGGTTTGAGGTAAAAAGGATAATAACAGCCTAACTCGCGATTTTTTTTGTTTGTCGTTTGACAGCTTGTTTTTTATATCAAAAAAAGAATTATTATTTTTTAAATTGATAATTCGTCCGCAAATGTCGGCTCACCGAATATTTTATTAAAATATCAAAAATAAAAACAATTGAAATTATACGTACAATTTGTTGGATCATTCCTTCCATCGATGAGCGCACGAGGAATTGGCGCATCGATAAAAGACGGTGGAGGGCTCGTCCGCGCTTCTTGTTTGCAGCTCCATGAAATATGCCTTCTCGTGAGCACATCGTGGACAGCTTTCTGGAATAAAAAATGAAATACTCTGAATATTTTCCACCTAGAACAGTTTTTGTAATAACAGCTTCTTAAGATCCATAATAAAAATTTGAATTTCCCCTCCTACACCTAAAGATTACCCAAATGTAATTTAGTTTAGCAATTACCACAACGTTTGTATATGTATATAACTAGATTTTTACGCCTTAAAAACAAATTCCGAGGTGAGAAAAAAGTACCTTCGGTCACCTGTGCATTTTCCCATGCTCCCGGACCACCAAGAACTTCATCTAAATCTTTCAAACGAGGATAAACTCGACTCTTCACCTGAAAATTATACGTTTAATTTAAGCTCGATAATATTTTTGCAATATTTTAAAAAATGTCGCATAAAACAGCTCACCATCCTCGAAATTGGCATTTTGTAAGAGCAGGAATTGCAAACAAATTCATTGCATTCGGTGCCCTCGGCAACTTGCAATAATGTTCCACATGTTGGGCAAAATAAAAGCATTTTCAAACTAAATATTTTGTAAGTTACAAAAATTCATCTTTTCAATTTAAAAAATTATTGTATAACAAAAACATTTTTTGCAGAAATAGTGCATATACAATATAAAAATCACCAACATTAACGTCACTTTATTTTGAAATTGTCTATAAGTTACAAAAAGTATATTAAAATGGCTTCAGTGAATGGAAGTGATATGGTTATTAACAAAAGGCAATAAAAAGTAGATAATGCATATAAAAAAATCTACATGTTTAGTGTACCCTTTTGTTTAAAAAACAAACAAAATCATGGTAAATCTTCATCATCAACACTTACCGTTTCGACTATTATGGAGTGCTCGTTTTCCTGAAAAAACTGCGATCATTTTTTGCCAGTGAAATTTTCAATGAAGGATAAGCCAAAAATTCGCAAATTTCTTATAAAAAATTTCGTTTTTTAATACCTTCCCGGGACTCCTAATAAAATTGTAATATTTCTTGGTAAGCTTTATCTGAACTTGCTTTTCATTAAACTTCCAATTTAATTATTGTGATAATAAAAGGCTTACAAAATACTTGGCAAACCCCCGCGGAACAAAATGCTTCAAAATTAATTAAACTTGAGTGAAAAATTAAATTTTAGCTAAATTTCCTTTATCTTCCTCTACGCGGTGGGTTTTAGGTATTTTAAGACGACGGGGAAAAATAAATATTGGCCAAAAAAACACGTATTTTTAGCAAAAATTAATAAGTCGATTTCGTCTTATTAATTTTTTTTCGATTTCGCCTAATAAAGATAATACAAATACTCAAGCTTCTACTATTGTATTTACCAAATAGTTATAAAATAATCAAAATATGCAGAGAACTCGAACAATGGAATGTTTTAGGTAATATAAATTAAAGCAATGTTCTGAATTAAAATGCAAAATATTAAATATCGTGGCACTAAAAATATGTTAAAATAAAATTACAATAAAAAAGCATAACATACAAATTACAAATTAATTCACGCAGAAATTAGTTATTTCTTACCAATTATTAATTTAAGCAACAGATTTGCTAATAAAAATACGATCCTTTTTCTCCCCCCCCTCTCCACGAAAAAACACCCCAGCCTTCAAGTAAAATTAAAAATTAAAAAGTGTAAAAAGTGCAAATATTCGAAACACAAAAATCAAAGCAAAACATAATTAAAGGCAAAAAATAGATTAAAGCCCACTTCTCTTCTTCGGCTGATGCACAATGCAATATGAGCTGTTATTTACCGTAGCATTGTCGCCAACGCCAACAATACGATCGTAAAAGTTTTTAGCATTGCTAAGCATTTTTGTAACAATTCTAGCAATGCCGGTTTTTGTGGAATTAATGTCAGTGTCACCTGTAGATTTGCAACATTCCACATCGCCGACAGCCAACCGAAATAGCGTAGAAATTTTTGCGTTTCTCGAGCACAAAGTTCCACCTCCACGTCGAAATTGTGTAGACTAAATTTTTTGTAAATTCCATACACCGTAAAAAATGCAAGATATACTATAATATTTGGTTTTATTGTGACACCAAAATGCAAAAAAATTTAATGTTGTTCATAAATTTTTTTATGAAAAATTCATAAAAAAATTTTTTGGCATCCCGATATAGCATAAAAAGAGATTCATAACAATAGTGCAATTTTTTTTAATTCTCATTGTCTTTACAAAATATATTACAAAAAAATTCAGTGCCTTTTTGCATCCATAAAACAAATCAACGCCAACCTGACGATTAATATCACCAATGCAAATCCACGCATCATTCGCATCAGTGCTAACCGCCCATTTTGCGTGATCTTTGCTGTTGTTGAAATTCGATTTAAATGGCTTTACGGAACGCAAATTGTATACCTAAATTGAAAGCACCACTACAAAATTCATTAACAAAAAATTCCTATACAAATAAAATTCCTTAGCTTATGCTTCCTATTCTCGCTAAAAAATAAACTACCTGGTAAGAAACTCCGCAATCAGATGGTAAATCATTTCCTCCATTCAGCCATGTTTCCACATAGAGAGAAGTGTTTAACTGAGGCGCAACTAGATCGTTGTATAAATCTTTGCCAAACTTTGTGCTCTTAAAAAAGCTGATAAATTGAACTTTCTTCACTGAACTAATTTGTTTCACCGACGAATAAACCGTGGATTTTTTTGGTAGTCGAGATTTCTTTTTATTTAAAGCCGCCGCCAAATTTGGGTATAGTCTTGCGTAAGAGTCGGGTAGTTTC
Source organism: Deladenus siricidicola (assembly GCA_009724625.1). Classification (NCBI taxonomy): domain Eukaryota; kingdom Metazoa; phylum Nematoda; class Chromadorea; order Rhabditida; family Sphaerulariidae; genus Deladenus; species Deladenus siricidicola. Next base: position 17,217 of record SAUE01000780.1, read on the forward strand.
GTTTCGTAAACAGCTGGCTGTCCAAATTGAAGCTGTATGCCTGAAAGCGTTCTTGATAACAAAAATTTAATTCAGTTAATTGCAGCAGCACTTGCTGGAATCACATAAACAAACAAACCAATATCGTTGAGAATGTGCGTTGGAAAAGTGACGCAAAGAAATGTCTGGCCATAGCGCTTTCCGGAATTTGGATAGGAATACGAGTTGGAAAGAGTGGACGGGTATCGAGGAACAGAATGAACTAGCCAAATGCCCTCAAAATCATTAAAAACCAGAACACCCTTCATGTGACCGCGTCCAAACTCCGTGTGATTCGAATTGGCGTCCTCGTCATTGTAGAGAGCGTAGAAATCAGACTGAAATTAACAACTGAAATGTAAAATAAAGAAATTTTTCGAAAAAGCAATTAGGAATAACTATTCCAAAAAATAAATACCGAAAAATCCGTCTTCCTACCTCTCCCTTCTTAGCGTCAAACAGTTGAGCGACAGTACGACCAATGCTACTTTTAGCACTGTCAACTGGTTCACTCGATTCCGTCCACCCCTCATCCACAGTATTTGCGTCAACATAGATGTATGAAGTGCCGTCAGAAGGATTTTTACCCTTCTCCAAATCAGGTAGTTTGTAAGCGTAAAACCTAAAATAAAACGCAAAAAAATTATAATTTATAAATATGAAAAAAAAGTTCTTAAACAATCTCAAAACAAAAATTACCAGTCTACGTCGGCACCTGTTGACGATTTACAGGAATAAGTGTCTGCGTTCCTAAATTGAATAGCTAGAATTAAAAATAACACGACCGAAAAACGCCTGCCCATTCTAAATTTATAAAAAATCATAAGAGACGTGCCAATATAAACATTAAAAATAGCAATGAACTCATTAGCGAATTCTTTACAAAATTAAATTAAATGAGTAATCAAATGCATTTTATACAAATTTCATTAAAATAAAAACAAAAATTACAGCCCACAACACCATCTGCCTCATTCCTCTCGTTTTTCTCGAACGCCATCCTAAAAACAAAAATTTACTTTAGAAATAATTGAAAAAATTTTATTTATAAAAATTTTGAAATTTTATTTAATTTTTAAAAACGGAAATGAAACTTCATTTTTCAATTTGGCTTTAAAAAATGTATAATAACATTTTCCGTTTCCAACTTTGTCAGTTTAAAAATTCTTAGTCCCCTCTCATCTTTCAATCATACTAATAAAAAATATGAAAATTAATACATAAAATACAAACCTTAAACCTCTCCTCGAAAAGAGAGAGTTCAGCCCTCAAGTCCGTAATAGCACTATTTAAAGCGTCAGCAGGTGTCTATAAAACAGATGATGTATTACCACATTTTCCACTTTATTGCAACAATTCTAATAGAAGTTTCTTCATTTTATGTTGCGACAGCACAGCGATAGACACAGGCGAGTTCCCTGCATGTATCCACAATTACTGATCTCTCCAAAAACCCAACATTTCTCCAAAAACGTTTTTCTCATCTCGATAAAAATTTAATGCAAATATTCGTCAGAAAAAAAATTTACTATTTAAGAAGATTTCCGAGTGTGTGATCCTCTTTATTGAACGTAAAAACTGCTGCGTTGGGTACTTTTGTGTCCTTTTCGATGACAACTTTCTTCTCACCCTCGTCCAATAGAAAACTTTCGTAGGCCGGCGGAGCGTTCATTTCAAAATAAATAAACAATCTACAAAGAAAAATAATCCAACTATAGCAAAAATTATATTCAATACAAAACAAAATTTTCAAAAAAAATCAGTATAATTCAAGTATTATTGAATAAACTCAAATATTCCACACATCGATAAACAAAAATCAAAATTTATTCAGATACGTCATCAAATCAGAAAGACTGCGTATTTAAAAAAAACCAACATTAAATTTTCAATTAAAAATTACAAAATAAAGTGACTAAAATAAAAGATTTTTTAAATGATGGTTTTGTAAATACACACGAATTTTGTCGGCGTTCAAATCAAAAGAGAAAATATTAAGTAAAAAAGCCCTATTGATTTGATAAAGCCATTCGATATTAACAACGTCGAAGATTTCGCAAATAACATAAAAAAGTGAAAAATACCATAAATTCAAGTTTTCTGACCTACAAAACTTAAGTTCAACAACTGTAAAACTCAACAATCGTAACTTTAAATTAAAAATGGCAGCACAAACAAGCTCAAAAATATGTTCTGAGGTGAATATGAAGTAATTCGCGTAACTCAATCCTCGTCGCTACCTTGACAAACTTCCGCATACTCGACAGTTTCATCTCCGTAATGGTCTTAAAATGCATTTAAATTTTGTTAGTTAAAAATAATAAAATAAAAGTCAGTTAAATAAAGATTCTAGGGGTCAAAAATCAAAACAACAATATTGCAATAAAAATGAATTGGCAAATCAAATTAAATTTCTACGTTTGCAAGTACAAAATAATTACCGTAACTATCGTCGTCACTAGTCGTATCATTCTCACAATTTGCAAATTCGTCCTCTTCCGGATAATCTTTTGTGTAGTGATTCTCATCGTTTGAGTCCTCGTCGTCGTCGGCCGTTTGATCCGAGTCATCCTCGCCCTCACCACCGTAGAACAACTGCATCTCCTCGTCGGTGGGTAGCCGAACTTCGTAGCAATTTTCCGAAATTACACGCAGCTTATTGTCCGCAGGGCAGTAGAAATCGTAGACGTATTCCTTGCAATCAGCTATAAAGATAATTACAAAACATAATTTAAAAAAATTCAATTCAATTCAAACTACAAAAAAAATTCAGAACATGTATGTGATACCTATCTGCTAAATTTTTTACTTTTCAGTTAATTCTATTTTTCAGCAATAAATATAATATTTTAACACAAAAGATAATAAAATTATCACTGTATAGTCGGAATTTTCATTTTTTTACGCGCATACCAGTAAAAATTTAAAAACGATGTCTCGAGCAGAACACTTGGCATTTTATTTTGAATGAAATTGACATGAATTCAAAAGAAATTCAAATTCAATTTGAAATTTTTGCGTGTCAAGTTGCNAAAACAAAACGCCAAAATGTCGCGTCGAGACAGTTGATTTCAGGTACGTGCGTAAAAAATAAAAATTCCGACTATAACAGAAAATTTCAAACAAACCTGAAGTGCTGGGCATCTCTTCCTCGTCGACTTCGGCAATAGCTAGAGGTGCTGTGCTTTCCTTTTCGAAATCTTGCTCGTCCAATCCGAAACTGCTTATCGCTTTTGCTGCTTCCATTACCTAATGAATTATTTAGTTGGAATTTTTATTTGCCCAAGTATTAATGTAGAGCAAAAATTCAAACTTTTATGCAGAATCAAAGGCTTTCAAGGCTACTAGTATTTCCACTAAAAATTTATTTAAAAAATAAAAATATCCATATTTTATTTGTAAACTTGAGCTTGCCTCTAAATATTGACGATCGAGAACGGAGATTCTCCGCTTTCCCAGAAAATTATTCTCGGGATTGTAGTCCACCATTTCGACAACTTTGTGATCGCGATCCAAAAATCGCGCAGCGCCCTTCACGTTGGGTAGCTCGCTAGTGCCAACCAAACGAAAAATAATCTCTTGCGAATCTTTGCTACAACTAGCCAGTTCTGGAACTTCGCTCTGCTTCATCGCGGCTGCCTCCCTATCGGAGGCATCCTCCTCCGGTGTGGAAATTTGTTCCAATGTAAGCGGCTGTTGTGATGTTCCTTCAATTGTTTTCTGCTTTTTTGAGAGAACTACGAGACCCGCCAAGGGATCCGCACCGCGCTTACGTCGCACGCGAAAAACAGTGGAAGACGGTGATAAAAGATTTGCCGCTGACTGTGAACTCATTCTGCAATTTGTTTTTATAAATTCCAATTTTCATAATTCGGTAACTATAATTTATTACGTCGTAAAAAAGTGACAATAAAAAACAAAAACAACCCAATCACTGACTCAAACATGTACTTAACATACTCCACCCAGTACATCCTCACGCGCTTGCGGATAAAGTAAAATAACGTTATAAAAATGTAATGAAGATATCTTGATGGAGATTTGTAAAAAATTGCAAAATTGTGGTTTTTCACAATAAAACTGTGATACATTCCAAACAAAATAAGGCTAAATGGAAACAGTGCTGCCATTTATTTTTTCAGTTGAAATGAAATGGTTTCACTTCGCCGTTTCAAAGATAATTTCAATGTGATTTTCACATATTTCAGTGAAATGGAAAAATTGTTTGAGATTTTGGCTCCGAAAAGTTATATGTAATAAATTTAAATTGGCGCGCTCATCCTGATTAAGGGTAGTCGTCGTGAAACATGATAGGACACGCACTGTGATGAATTTCGCAGAGAAAAGGAAAATGCTAGAGAAATTGTGGACACTCTCGCTCGTTGTGGTGCGTTGATGCGCTGACGCGGCGCTAGACAACCAATGAGCAAAGAGCACGTTGGGAATTTCTCCTCCTCCCTATATAAAAGCGCCGCTGTCTAGCCGGCAAGTAACATTCCTCTCTTCGCTCTTTTGTGTTACTTTTTTTTGTCTGTCGACCCCATTTCCCAATTTACCTTCCACGTTTGTCAATTCCAGAATTTTGTAGACTCAATGTCGGTTGAAAAATGTATTTGATTGTACAGTTAGCATCAAAGCCATAACTCATTCTTCATTTATAATTCTCCAAATTTTCGGTCATATTCCCTGTTGGAATTTTAATCCATACTATAATTTCATTGGTTTCGGTGAGAGCAACTTAATTTTCGTCTCTTTCCTGACCATATTTTTACCAGTTTAATAATCCCCGAATGCCAACTTTTAAGCTTTAATATTTGAATTAAATTTAATTTATCCCCCCACTTCTAATCGCGTACATTTTTAGTCGTTAAATTTGAAGTTATTCGTCAAAAAGGATGAAACTTTTCCTTTTGGGCCTGTTGGCCGTGTTCCTCGTATCGGCACTCGCGGAGGAGGCGAAGACCGATTCAAAGGAGAACAAGTACGGGACGATTATTGGTATCGATCTGGGAACAACCTATTCATGCGTGGGTGTCTTTAAAAACAGTCGTGTGGAAATCATCGCCAACGATCAAGGTAACCGAATTACGCCATCGTACGTTTCATTCAATCCCGAGACGGGCGAGCGCTTGATCGGTGATGCGGCGAAGAATCAATTGACGACAAATCCCGAGAACACAATCTTCGATGTGAAGCGTCTTATCGGTCGTGAGTTCACTGAAAAGATCGTTCAGGACGATATGAAATTGTGGCCATTTAAGGTAAATATTATTAAAGAATTTATTGAACTTCCACTTGAAATAGCGGTGGAAAATTTAATTTTTTGAATTTACACATTTGGTGGGAGGTGACACCTACTTCACTCCCCAGACCAAATTTACGGTATCTATTCATATATGTATTTCTTAAATTTTAGGTTACCAACAAGAACCTCAAGCCGCATATTGAAGTGAATGCCGGCGGTGAGAAAAAAGAGTTTGCGCCCGAAGAAGTGTCAGCCATGGTTTTGCAAAAAATGCGTGAGATTGCCGAGTCCTATCTTGGCCACGAGGTAAAGCACGCCGTCGTCACTGTACCGGCTTACTTCAACGACGCTCAACGTCAGGCGACGAAGGACGCGGGCACCATCGCCGGTCTGAACGTCGTGCGAATCATCAACGAGCCGACAGCAGCTGCTATCGCCTACGGTCTGGACAAGAAGGAGGGAGAACGCAATATTTTGGTGAGTAAAAGTTTAGGAATATAAGATTTCCTTTTTTTAATCGCGTCAAGTACCGACTCGGTTGCTTATTTGAGGTGAAAAAATAACGTTTTTCTAAAAATAAGAACGCGCAAGCTTGTTGTTTTTATTTAAAATTTTGCGTTTCAGGTATTCGACTTGGGTGGCGGAACTTTCGATGTCTCGCTGTTGACCATTGACAACGGTGTTTTCGAAGTGTTGGCAACGAATGGTGATACTCATTTGGGTGGTGAGGACTTCGATCAGCGTGTTATGGAATACTTCATTAAACTGTACAAGAAGAAGGTATATCACGCAGCTTTGTAAATGTTATTTTACTAAAAACATATAAATATATATTTGCTTAAAAAATCAAAAAGTAAGAATTAAAGAACGTTTATTTATTTACAAGTGGTGTGGGATATATACATTATTTCTTATTCATTTTTAATGTCTTTTAGAGCAACAAGGACTTGCGCAAGGATCATCGTGCGGTGCAGAAATTGCGCCGCGAGGTCGAGAAGGCCAAGCGTGCTCTTTCTGTCCAACACCAGGTCAAGGTTGAGGTGGAGTCGATAATTGACGGCGAGGACTTTTCGGAGACGCTCACTCGCGCCAAGTTTGAGGAGCTGAACATTGATCTGTTCAAGGGAACGTTGAAACCCGTCCAGAAGGTGCTCGACGATGCGGACATGAAGAAGGGTGACATTCACGAGATCGTGTTGGTCGGTGGTTCGACTCGAATTCCCAAAGTCCAACAATTGTTGAAGGAGTTTTTCGACGGTAAGCTTGAGATTACGGTTCATACTTTTGTACTCTGTTGAATTTTCGAAGTGTCAATTGGGATTTGAATTGTTAACCTGATTTTTGACATAAATTTATTTACAAAGGAAAATTTAGGAAAGGAGCCATCGCGCGGAATCAACCCCGACGAGGCTGTCGCGTACGGTGCGGCTGTCCAAGCCGGTGTTATTTCTGGTGAGGAGAACACGGAGATCGTCCTTCTCGACGTAAACCCGCTGACGATGGGCATTGAGACTGTTGGAGGTGTGATGACCAAATTGATTACTCGAAACACAGTCATCCCGACGAAGAAATCGCAGATATTTTCGACCGCCGCCGACAATCAGCCCACTGTCACCATCCAGGTAAAATTATTTCTTCTTTTCAATGCTTTACAAAAGAAAAGTATACAAAGAAAGGATGAATGCATTTTTATAGGTGTTCGAAGGTGAGCGACCGATGACGAAAGACAACCACTTGCTTGGCAAGTTCGACCTCAATGGAATTCCGCCAGCGCCCCGCGGTGTCCCTCAAGTTGAAGTGACCTTCGAGATTGATGTCAACGGTATTTTGCACGTGAAGGCAGAGGACAAGGGAACCGGCAACAAGAACGAAATCACAATCACCAACGACCACAGTCGTTTGTCGAGGGAAGAAATAGATCGAATGATCAGCGACGCTGAGAAGTTCGCCGAGGAAGACAAGCAGGTTAAGGAGGCAGTGGAGTCTAGGAATGAACTGGAGTCATACACCTACTCGCTGAAGAACCAGGTTTGTCTACCAATTTATTCATCAGAAATGGAAATCAAAATGATGGTAGCTACCTTTTTCCACAATTTTTATGTCCATTTTTTAAATGAAAAATAACCAATGATTATTGTCATTTAGATCGGTGATAAGGAAAAACTCGGTGGAAAACTCTCCGACGATGACAAATCCACAATTGAAACGGCCGTTGAGGAAACGATTTCGTGGTTGGATTCGAACAAAGATGCCAAGACTGAGGAACTCAAAGAGAAGAAGAAGAGTCTTGAGGAGAAGGTTCAGCCAAGTAAGTGGATTAAGATTACATACAAAAAAAATTTCTTATAGAAACTGCTTTTCTCTTCAAAATTAAAAAAATTAAATTTGTTTCTAAATATTGAATTTACTTCTAGTTATCAGCAAGCTGTATGCCGGTCAGGCACCGCCAACTCCCGAAGGTGAAGAAGCCGGTGGACAGGACGAGAAGGACGAGCTTTAAATTCTCTGCCTTAAATTATTTTATTTCGTCCAGTTATTTTTTTGTTATTTTCGTCTCCTTTTTTCCCCTCGCCCATTAGACTTATTTTTGAAGAGGGGGCGGACAATGAGGGTATATATAATTGTTTGTTTTTCGTAGTATAATAAAAATAATAATTTAAGATTTGGTCTTTGTAGCAACTGAAAAGGTAGGCACGGAACAAAAAATTTTACACAATTATTATTTTTTTGGTTGTATATTTTGGTCTTTGTTCTCGAAATATAAGTTTTTTGGGTTAATCTGATCTGTCAAAATCTTAATTCAAAGTTTTTTTGCTACGAAAAAACCAAAGTTTTATAATTGGGGAAGTGTTATTATTTATTATAAAAAGTGATTATCGCATTAATTTATTTTATTTCTTAGGTAAGATTTGTTTTCTTTTTTCCTTCGTGTGGCACGGTATTGAATCGATGTTGGCGGCTTTCAATGATATTTTGGAGTCTTTATGCCAGTATATTTCTCAAGATGATTTACAGCGGCCACCTTCGATTCTTTAAATCAGGAAAATAAATTTATTGGATAAAACTTGCAAAATTGAAACATCAAAATATATCGTTTGAAAATGCTCATTGCCTAGGAACAATTTTCTTGAAAATTCCCCCTACTTTTTAGAAGAGACTTGGAGTTAAATAAAAAATTTTATGGCTTTTGGGACAAAATCGATGTCGGCGGAAAACTGGCCTAGGAAAAAGATTTCCGAAAAGAATTTTTCGGAGTTTTTGACACGTTTTCTCGTCAGCAAAAACTTTTTCACTTATTTGAGATAAAAAAAGGAATCGGAACATTCTCTGTTTATTATGCGCTATATAATTCGAATATTTTTATTATTTATTGAAAGCAAACATCCTTTTTTAATAATTATAAACAACAAGTGTAATTAAGAGAATATTCGTGTAAATGAAAAAAATAAATAAAATTTCAAAAAAAATTTACGAAAAATTTAATATCTTTCACCACACGACAGAACAAATAGAAAAAAACTACCGGGCCGGGAAATTTTTCCCCACAAACAATTTGAAATAATACATGGTGTAGTAATTTTTTCCTTCTTGTGTTTATCCATAACTTTTTGAATCTTCAATATTTGCCAAAGGTTAGACGCACGGTTGAAGGTTACTTAATTCGATTATTTATTGCTTGATATTCTAAGTCAAACTGAAAAAATATGCTAATTAAGAATTCTTAATCGTCATGTTTTTGTTAAATGCCGTTTTTTGCTGTCATCACTTTTCTGTTATTAACGATTTGTTGTATAAAAACAAAATAAAACCGGTTTTTTAGGAAATATTGAAATCTGAAAAAGTTATGAACAACAAAATTGTCTCACCCTGTAAATTCCGAATAGTATAATATGTAATGGATTAGGAGGAAAATTTGCCGCGTCTTTCGCAGAAGATTGACTCCCACAAAAAAAAGCTCACTATTTATTATGCAATAGAATATTGTAGATAACCTTAGGAGAGCGTTAGAACAAAAAAAGGTCGCCAAACGTGGGAAATTAAAAATTAGTTATTTTCGAGAATAATTTTGGGTCGCAAAACGTACAGAATTGTCTGATTATAGCATAAAATTAGGGGTTATAGGGAATTGATAGGAAAAAATAAGGAATTGATAGCCTATTTTAAGAAAAAGGCGGACCTATTCAAACCAACAAAATTCATCAAGGGATGACAATTTCACAAATGTTACCATTAATTTTCCTGGCTGCTGACCGTTACTGGTGGTGCCGTAGGCGCTGATGTTGGCGCAACACCCTCCGAGAGAACGACAAACTCGCGGGTCGTTTCAAAGGGAACGCTGTGAAGGTCGTCCATTCTTAACCCACTACCCAGAGATCCAGAACGCACGACCGATATGGTGGTCGCTCCCGTTTGTGATTGTCGCGAGGATGTAGATTGATTAGCGACGTTAGAAAGAGTTACGGCATTGCCGACCACAGCCCCCAAGTTTACATTCGTTCCTACCGCGCTCGTCGTCGTCGTGGGCGTAGAACTCGCCGATGCCGGAGAGTTGGCGCTTGGTGAAGGAGAAGCAGACGAAGATTTTCCAGCCGCCGATAAGAGCTTATTGCGTAAGTTCGACGAGCGCAAAATTGAGCCCAGCGTAATTTCCTCGTTCAACAATACGCCGTTTGTGTCAACCAGCGAAGCGTGCTGTTTGAGAAAATTTTGCGCAGCCTCGTTGTCTCCAGAAAAATTCAGTGACGGTGCCATCACCGCCGTACCTGTTGATAGTTGCATAACTGTAGATGAAAGAGTTACGGTAGGCGGATCCGACGATGAGATTACACTAGCAGCGGATTGGTGGTAGAATGTTGTTGGATGGTGAACTGGCTGCTGTTGTGGATGTTCCTGTGGCGTCCATTGCAATTGCGGACTTTGTTGCTGTGCAGCCGTAGGCACAACTCCAACCATCGAACTCACGACGGTCGCAGGTAAGGTAGTAAAACAGTTGGAAGCAGTGGAAGATTCACCATATTTATTTTGTTGATGAATGACAGTAGCGGGTGCAGAACTACGAATGTAGATCATTTGCTGCTGCGGTGGCTGATTGGTCATAGCGAATAATGTCTGTGTGGGTGCCACATTATTGCTCGTACAGAATTGTTCCTGATCCTATAAAAAACAATAAAAAAATTCCATACACATTCAAAACGTTCATGCGTTAGCGCTACATCCCCAGTATCAATATACCATATAAAACGAACTTACTATTTGATTATCGGTTTGCTGCTTCTGCATTGGTATCAATAAGCTGGCCGTTGACGCGAGAAAATCGAGCCCCGACTCGTTGTTCTGTTTTTCTACGTATTCCTTCGAATTATTAGGCATAAAATCCTGTTGAAACTGCTGCGAGTGCACGAGAACTGTAGAAGAAGACGACGATCGATGATACTCGGCTTGAGAAATGTTTTTTGGATAATCGCCAAGATCAGAATCATCTTGTGTAACCTTTTGTTGTTGTTCGTGATAGGGTTGTTGTTGAGTGGATGTATAAGTCACACGATCTATCACGGAACTTCCGTCAGCGTGCTCAAGACGGCGAGATGGGTGACGAGATGGCGTTGTGAAACCTAGAAAAGAAGTTACATTTTGAACTTTTCAGTAACCTTGAACATATTCGCAAATACTCAGCCGACGATTTCGCAAGATATAATTACCAATATTTTTTAAGTTTGAAAAAAAAGTTATAACTAATTAAAATAATCCTACAAAATTGTCAACATTTTCTATTAACAAGCTTACCCGAAGGCGATTGAATACATTTTCCAGCCTCTTCCACTCGACCAGTAACTGTTTCCTCTGTATTTCCACCATAAGTCACCATTATCGCATCATCCATTGCCATATCCGAAGGCACACCCCCGTAACTCATAACCAGTGACGAGTTGCTTGACGACGAACCCACCATTCTCGGTCCACCAGCCCCCACATTGCCAGCGTAATAGTGATCGCTATTATATGTAGGTAATTCGCCGACAACAGCATCAGAGTTGTTTGTACTGCAAGTGGATTGACCATAAGTAGAATGTTGAGGAGCTGGTGGCCGACCACTGGTGACCATAGAACATGAAGACGCAGTGGAAGGCGCACCACTGTAGTAGGAAGAACGTGGGATGGCGATGTACGGTGAATTGGTCATAATGTTGACGGGAGTTCCAATCAAACTAAACGTATAATATGAAAAAACTAGAAGAGGCGCTGCCCCTACGTAAAAAAAAATAAATAAAAAAATGTCTGGGGAATGAATGTATTTGAGACAAGCGAAAAAATTAAAGCCTCCTCAGGAAATTGGGGCTAGAGGACGTGCAATTTAACTCTAATATAATAAAATACATATATCACCTGAGGAGGCTTTAATTTTTTCGATTGTCTCTAATACATTCATTCCCCAGACATTGCCCCGTAGGGGCAGCGCCTCTTCTAGTCTCATATATATATATGCGCTCAATTCGCTCGCCTCCACCCCCTCACCTCTCGCTTCGCTCGACAAAAAAATTCAAATTTGAATTTCCGCCAAAAAAGTGGTTAAAAACAAAAACCAATATCAAATTCGAACTCCCCGCCCCTCAAAACCCCTTATCCATGATTTTCACGAAATTCTATCGTAAAACAAGTCGAAAATTTAAATTTCAAATTCCCGCCAAAAAAGTGGTTAAAAACAAACATGAAGATATGTTTTAGAATGCCCGCTATCGATTTAAGTGGGGTCCCAATTGATCGCTTCATCAATTTATAATGAAACAAAAAAGTTTGCCAAAATGGTGGGCGGAGCCAAAAATGCATATTGCCATATCCTTGCCCGTAGTCGGTTTAGGGGGGGGGGGGG
>SAUE01000781.1:589-11643 GCA_009724625.1 Deladenus siricidicola
CGTAAGTGAACGATCTCCTCAACCTCAAGCATCCTTTTTCCTATTCAAGCGCGGCTAACTCTTATTCTATTTAGTTGGCCGCCGCGACAGGGGGGGGGTAAAGTGCAGTGACCTCTAAGATTCTACTGGGCCTAAAATCTAATTTAGTATGTAAAGTCTAAGATTCGTACAGCGGAGCTTGATATTTTATTTCATGTTTGTTTTTCAACTAAGACATTCGATGTATTTTTCAGCTTTTTTTTAAAGATTTTTTTCAATTTGCTTAAGTTTAGGTAAACCATTGAAATATTTAATTGTTCATAAATAATAATATGACAAGCGAAGAATCAAGGTGTATGCAAGATACAGATACAGAAAACGAAAACGGTGATTTTGAAGAACTACCCGATGAGACCCGATCTGATAATGATGAATTTTCTAAGAGGTAGGCATTTCATAATATTTTCTTTAAGTACTTTTTCCGTTGGGGTCCCACATTCGAAATTTCGTTCAAGTCCAAAATTTTAGACACTTCTGTGAGATCAGATGTTTTTGAGGTTGCTAGGAACTAATCAGATGGTGGTCCTATTTTTATTTTTATTTGCAAAATATTGTTTTATTTACCAAAATTCGAAAAACTGCAAGAGGGACTAAGCATAATTTAGAAAAAAAAATGGGTACATTCGGTTTATAACTAATAAAAAAAACAAAAGAAATCGCCGGAATTTTTATACCCGTAGCCCGAACAAAAGTGAGAAAAAAGTCGTTTTTATGTCCGAGTGGTTGAATTTTTTATATGTCACTCATTTGAATTATAGAATGAAAAGGCCTGAACGTCCTTCGAAAACAATGCGCGAATTGGAGCGTCTTCGATTTCAGTTGGTTAACGAAAAAGCTGTACAAGATGTAACCGTGGATATTATGTACAAACCACATACGCTTAGTGTTTTGGCTCTCGTGTCCGCTTACGTTCTGTATATGGCGTTTTGGAGGTTGTTTTTTTGAGCAGATTACATTATTATATTGGTAAATTGAAATTTTGAGAATTTAACAATTGCTTAAATTTTAGCAGTGATGAATCGACAGAGAAAAATGTATTTAGCGGCTTGAAAGCTGCCGGGGCGTTGTTTTTGGTAGTCAGCGCATTAGCATTCCCCAACGGGCCTTTTATAAGGCCTCATCCGGTATTTTGGCGTTTGGTCTTCGGCGTGAGCGTTTTGTATAGCTTGATTCTACAATTTACACTTTTCCAAAGTTTTTCCGACATAAAAAGGGCATTATCTTACATTGATCCAGTTGGCTTAAGTCAAACGTCTTTAACCGAGAAGGTAACATTTGGAAATTTGAAGTTAGTTATGCAGTTTTTGCTCGAAATTGTCCTGTTTTAAAATTCATTAATTTTTTTTAATTTCGAAATATAGCTAACAAAACGAGCTCTTTCATATCATAAAATATATCATAAAAATTTGAAAAGGAGGAGAAAAAAATTACCGTCGTCCTTTTTGTCCTTCGTTTTTGATCCCGCGCGATGAAGCGGAGGTTAAACATAACTTACTTTAGTATGATGGACATAATCCGAAAGTTTTTCAGGAATATGCAGTTAATTGTTGGGATGTTTCATGGGAGAAAATTTGGAGTTTTCTCGACATTTTTGCTTTAGCACATTTTCTTGGTTGGTTAATGAAGGCGATGTTAATTCGACATTGGATTATTTGCTGGTACATTAGCATTGCATGGGAAGCCACGGAGGTTGTTGTTGATTTGCTTTTTATAAAAATCAAAATCTATGAATCAACTAATAGGTAAGTCACCCCAAATTGCTCCAAACTAATCTTACCGACGTGTTTTATGCGCTGAAAACGAAAATGATAATTATTTTCTGCGGAAACGCAAACCCGTTACTTTTCGAGCCTCCAATTTTCGAAAAACCGCAAGGGGGACCAAAGTATAATTGTTTCAAAACAACTTATAATGTATTAAAAACGCGTTATTAGCCTTGAACCTTAGGCTTAGCCTTAAGCGAGTAGGCAAGTCTTGTGGCTAAGCTTAGGCGAGTAGGCAATGCTTGGCAAAGCCTGCGCCTATAGTTCAAGCTCCGCATAGGAGGCTAATAACTCAGAAGCAATTTGGAGCGACTTGCCTATTAGTTAAAAAATCCAAACTATTAACAAGATGATTTGTTTTATCTGCGCTTATTCTAGATTGTTTTCGCACATTTGCTACCGAATTTTCAAGAGTGCTGGTGGGATGCTATATTTTTGGACATTTTGCTTTGCAATGGTCTGGGTATTTTGGTGGGCCTTCTCGTTTGCAGAATGTTAGAAATGAGACAATTTCATTGGGAGAGCATAAAGTATGTATTTTAATTTACGTTACGTTTTTTGGTTAACGAATTGGTTATAACACTTGAACCTTTATTAATATTGTTGAAACCGTTTTTGTATAATGGGCCAAAATTAACGAGTTTATCATCAGTATTTTATTTCCAATTTAGAAGTTTTTACACAGGATCTTTATTGATCAATTTTTAAATATCTTTAGAAATATTCGAACGACGCGCGGCAAACTGAAGCGCGCTGTGTTACAATTCACGCCGGAAAGTTGGATGAAAGTAGAATGGTTGAACATATTTGCACTAAAGAGGTGCATAGCAATCTATTTATTCATCATGGTTTGGCTGGTAAACACTTATATAAGAAAAACTTGTTTTGTTTCAGAATGAAGTATGCAACTTGTGGATGAAGCGGTACTTATTTAGTTGGTACCCAACCCCAAACCATAGGATTTTTTTGGTCGCCTCTAGCGCGATAGCGTCGTGCGTCAAAAATTTTATCAGATTCGGAATTAGCGCATCAAATTACCTACTAGGCAACATTTTCAAGGCAAAATTCGAGAAAAAATTTCGATCAAAAAAAATTCTATGGTTGGGTACCAACTAAATAAGTACCGATGAAGCTGGTGCCGCAAGAATTTTTTGTGGGATACTAAAAAAATTTAGCAATTTTTAATTATAATTAGAAGTCATGTTATCTGGCCGTACTTTTCGCTAATAAGTCTGAAACTTTTTGTGGTGGTATTAAATTTCAAAAAATGGTAATACTTTATAGGTGAGCGAGCTGAATACATTCTTCTTGAAACACGTTTTTGCTGTTGATACCTCGCATCCGGTCGTGTTTTGGCGTGTTGTACTTATTGGATTTATTTCGGCCCCATCCATAAGGTAATTTCATTTTTTTAATTCATGAGTGCTTCGATTTCCCAACTTAAAAAATAAGATTGTAATACATAAAAGATTTAGACAATATTATTTGTATGCAACGGATCCACGCGTTAAGCGAATTGGTATGCAGTGTTGGGTGTATTTGGCAGTTTGTTCGTTGGAAGCGGCAATTTGTATTAAATTTGGTCGTTCGCAATTGCCATCTATCAAGTTAACGCTTGTAGTATTGTGGATTATGGCACTGGTAACATTATTTTTCATTGCGTTTGGAGACTCCTCCAAACTAAAGGGAATGTGTTAAATAAATTTAGGCTATTGGAACTATTTTCTGTGTATGGCTGTCCGTAAAATGGGCTAAATATTCGTCAGTAAGTTAGCTTGATCTTCAGTTTTAAGGCTTTCGGTTTTACATTTGTACGAACCATCTTTTGGTTTCCATTCGAATGGGTTATTATAATTTCAAAAATACAAATTTCCTTCATACCTTAAAAACTAACTTGGCGCATATTTTTTTACGAAACTAGCCGTAAATTTAGATGACA
The DNA here is from genome assembly GCA_009724625.1 of Deladenus siricidicola. Taxonomy (NCBI): domain Eukaryota; kingdom Metazoa; phylum Nematoda; class Chromadorea; order Rhabditida; family Sphaerulariidae; genus Deladenus; species Deladenus siricidicola. The sequence continues at coordinate 4,331 of SAUE01000781.1, forward strand.
AGAGACGTGGAGATGCGAGATGGCGAGAAACGACACTGCTACTTAGATTCAAGTTGTGAGAACTTGTCTACCATCACAGACGGTCAACTTAGGAAACGCTTTAAACAACTAAGGGCAAATATCAGCTAGTAGATAAGGTCAACCCTCCTTCGATTAATTTATTTAAGGTTTTCTGCTACCACGTTTTTTTGTTATATATCTAGATAATCTTAGAAATTAGCCTTTTTCTTTTTTTCAATAAAGTTTGAATTTTTGTAAGCTACAAATGAGTTTGAATTTTTGTTGTTTTGCGCCCAAACATTTTAGGTGCGCAAAGTAACGGCGGCTACTTCAACCGTCAGCAGTAGCGTCGAGAATTTTCCCATGGAGACTCCAGTTTACTTGTTTTTATACATATTCCTGTTAGTCATTGCTAGTCTATTTGTCATTTCCCTCCAAAAACCATCTCAAACATTTTTTATTCTTCTTCTGTTTCGTTATATGAAAAATTTCAGCCGTGGAATTTAATTTTTAAGCTCATGCGGACGAGATGTGCTTTATTTGAATATTTGAAATACGATCGATATTTCTCCCAATCAGTGTTTTCCCATTTCTGTTCAAATGAAACTCATTTTCAAATTCAAGATCAATTTGAAAAAAATTTAAATTCAAAATGCCAGTTCAACTTGAATTTTCATTTTAAAATCGTCGTATTCGTTGAAAGCGAAATTGAAATTGATTTGAACTGGCGTCTTGAATTTGAAAAATGTCAAATTCATTTGAATTGGTGACTTGAACTTTTTTCAAGTTCATTTTGTCGGTTCAATTTCATTTTTTGAAAAAAGGGAAAAATTTTTCAAGTTTTTTTAAATGGCCTTAACGTCGATCCGTGTTTGTTTTTCTTTTGAAAAGGAGAAAAACTAGTAATTCCGTGTTTAATTTAAAATTTGGATATGACACCAACAAAAGCATTGAAAATCATAAAAAACACTTTAAAACGTAAGTCCAAGCTTCTTTTTTTCTTTGTCCTTCTTTCGAACCATATCTGAAAAGCAACAATACAATAAGAATGCAATACCTGGTCAAGGGGGTATGAAATTTTTAATTATTTTCATAAACCTAAAATTGCAATTTTAGTTGTGGTAAAATTTGGCGCTATTCGGAATGCTCAATGACCTTCTTCATTTTAATGCTTTAATGCTCATTTCTGTTTACAAAAATAGGGATTTTTTTGGAACGCTATTTTTATTTCCACTGACATCGATTTTATTTTTTCTTTGGTACCCTTTCGGAACTTTTCTGGGTCTTTTTGCGCGATAGTTGTGCGAAATGATTCTACCCTGCATATTTTTTTACTTTGATGTCAAATTTGTATGCAGGGTAGAATTAGATCCAATTCATACTAGGACATGGTTATATCCCACCCTGTCATTTCGCACAACTATCGCGCAAAAAGACCCAGAAAAGTTGCGAAAGGGGACCAAAGAAAAAATAATTTGACATTAAAGAAACTAACCCAGATTTCGCTCTTTCCAATTGCTTTTCCGTAGTTTAATTGGACGATTACCAACATATTTACCGTCCATTTCGCGGCAGGCTCTTATAAAATCCTAAAATTAAAAATAGGTAAAGAATGCCATTATTAAAGTAGTACAATAAATGACGAATTTTTTCAGGATGAAACATTCCCAAATGCAAAATAAAATGAATTTTTTTCCAAATGCAAAATTGATTTTGCATAACAAAACGTTTCTCGATGCTTTCCACACTTGCATCTGTTTTGATTTGTAAGAAATGTCGCCTTTTAACACATAAAAAATCATCATCATAAACGCAATGCATACGTGTGAGAAAGGTTGAAAATTACAATACAAGTGAAACAGTAATTAAAAGAAAAAATTACATCTTGGTGTTTAAAAGAAACGAAGCCGTAGCCTTTCGATTTGTTGGTTCGATTATCCCTAACTACTTTCGCTTTTTGGAAACTTGGATATTTGCGGAAGGCTTTGGCCAACAATTCGTCCGATACTTCGTTTCCCAAATCACCGCAGAAAATTCGGAAGTCATTTGGGTCCCATTCAGCCAATGACGGATCTTCCCACACCTAGGAATCAATACAAAATTAAGCTAAACTACTGACGAAAGAGGAATAACTTTTTTTTCAAAAGGAAATTACAGTACAGGGTGGCGCAATTTAAATTGGCTAACTTTTTTAATTTTTGTCGAAATGTCAAACTTCTTATTTTTCCTGAATCCTTAGACTCTAAGATTTTGCTCAATACCAAATAATTTATGATTTGCTTTAATTTCATTGTTTATTATAAAGATTTAAAATTTTAGTTCATTTTCCTAAAAAGCCGAAGTTGCCTTCATAAAATGGAATGGTAAAACCATTCGTTGCTGGTGGGAAAATTTCTTTAAAACAAGTAGTGTCGTCAATAAGAAACCGAAGACTCAGAAGAAATGGGTTCGAACGGAACTGAGAATTAAAGAAGTTTTGGCCAAATTCTTCGAGGACCCTTATACCAGCACTCGAAGTTTGGCCAGAAACGCAGGAATCACGACAGTAAATTCAGCGCACCGTGTCGGCTGCAATTTTTGGTGTCGTCATTTTTTGTTCTAGTACATATAACAAATTTTTATAAATTATTTGGTATTAAACAAAATACTAGAGTCTGAGGATTCAAGAAAAATAAGAAGTTTGACATTTCGACAAAAATTAAAAAAGTTAGAGCCAATTCAAATTGCGCCACCCTGTATAATAAAGATTGTGAGCCATAATTAAGGTGAAATTAAGAATTTTTGACGTAAATTCGCTTTCTTTCCACCAAAAATGTATGTTTACAAAAATAAAACGTGTTGGAAAGGACGATAGCGCAAAATTTTGATTCAGTAGAATTAAAAATTGACATTTTAGGCATGAAATTCGCCCCTCCTCGACTGTCTGCAATTCGTCAATATAAAGTTTCATATCCAATCATTTTCATTGGATTCGTTCAGTGGCGTGTTTAAGAAGGGGACATACCCTCATTGAGAAATTTTTTTTAATGGAAGCTGCCATTTGTTCCTCACATTTTAACTTTTTGAAATTGGTTCTGCTTGGAAATGTGAATTAAATGTTTCCACATTATCTAAGTCTCTACAAGTAAGTGAAGTAAACTTTATGTGAAGTGGCGAAATAAAGCACTTCACTTTATCAAAGAAAAATAAAGTAGCGCAATGAAACATTTCACTTAGCGCGAGACAAAAAGTTAAATTTTCAGACATTTTCAAAAAAAAAGCGTCGAGGTCGTCGAAAGCGATCCAAAACATGCTCCGTTTTGTCCCCCAAAGAGCCAAGAGATAATTTTTTTATTATCAATTCCAAAATTAAAAATTAACGATCTAAAAAACTGACCTATAATTACATTTCGTTTTTAATAAAAGTATTCTTTTTAAAAATGCATAATGCAGTTTTATTGAACTTTGATATAAAGTGTACTATGTAAATGTAGTTCAATAAAACTGAATTTCAGAAATGAGAGAAGCAAGCAAGAATAAAGGAGCTTCATTCTAATAAAAAATTAATAATTCATACTTGTCCACCGCCGGTTCGAACAAATCGTTTCATTTTCTTCTCGCCGCGCATCACCTGTCCCAGGTAACTGCTATCATGAGACTTCGCTGCTTGTTTTTTTGCAGCCAACAATTCAACATCCGATGGGAGAGCCTGATAAATAATTTTTATCAAACAATTTTCAATTCAACAAAAAACAGTACAGCAAAACCTAAGAAATACAAAGAAAATGTGCTACCATGGTTTTCAAGGCAACGTTTGACGAAGGGCCGGCAATCGCAGACACATTGCGTTCATCGTTTGTCTTTTTGTTTTTCGCAGGCGTCGCGCCAGTTCCGTTGTTATTACTGCCACTTTTACCGGTCGAAGAGTGGATACTGGAGATATTTGGCGAGTGACCATTAACGGCCGTAGAGGGGGAATCATACATTGTTGGACCTGATTGAATAACGGCTGGTGTGGGCATCGGCATCGATGGAAAATGAGGCGGACGCATAAAATTAGCCAGAGGATGACGCAACTAAATTTTTTATTGTATATCATGCATGGAAAATGGGGGGGGGGGTCGGCTTGAAGAGGGTACGAAGTGATTTTTTTCAAACGGTTATAACTCGGCCAGTTTTGGTCAGGGGACAAAACTTAGTATGTTTTTGGAACGCTCTCGAGGAGCTCTTTCTGTTGGATATATCACTTCCAAAAACTTTTCGAATTTTTTAGACTGCAAGAAAATCCTAAAAATCGCGCGAAGCGCGAAAAAATTTTTAACCTTGAAAAAAAACTTTTCCGAGTACCTCAGAAAAACGAAGCGAAAATTTAACGAAATTACTTCGTAAAAAACGAAATGACATTAAAAAATCACTTCGTAAAAAAACGAAACAAAATTTTTTAAAAATCACTTCGTAAAAAACGAAATGAAAATTTAACGAAACCATTTCATAACAAAAATCGTAAATTTACGAAATTAAATACAAAATAAAGTCATTTTAATGCATTTTTGAGTGATTTTCGACGTTACGAAGTGTTTTTTTCTTTTGCTGATGAAGACATATGCTTAGTTTGGTTTGCAAAAAAAATTGAATAATAAAGTAACCTTATTATCAATGAACAAACAAGACAGGCGAAGCCAGAACAACAACTTCAAATAAAAATAAATAAAAAATAACAAAAAAATTTTAAAAAGTGTATAACTTTTAAAATGTAAAGCTATTTTTTACCTGTTGTGGAATCATCCCCATCGGCGGAGCACCTGAATTAAAAGGCGCGGGCACAATAGGGAGCCGTTGAACTTTTTGCAATTGTGTTGGGACAAAATTGATGTTAACCGGTGAGGATGTAGTTGTAGGCTGCTTTGGCCCCGATGTAATAGCTGTCGTCTTCTTGATTTCTTCTACCATATAAAGAATTATATGTATATTCAGCATAAAATGCACACGTAAAAACCAAAAAAAACCATCGCGCATTTTCGTTGCGAGACGGTTTTTTCATAAAATAATCATCGCGCAAAATGCGCGATGCTTTTTAAAGCAAAAAACATCGCTTTTAGTGCGTGCTGAAAAAATATGATTTTTCATTCAACTTGCTCAATTTTTTCTTGTTTTCCACCCGCCAAAAAAATTTTTTTTACCTTGGTCCCCTTTGGCCATTTTGCGCGATTTTTGCGATGGGGAGGGGGTCCAATTTTTAGTTCTTTTAAAAATTAGAAAACATTTACTTCATCAAATTCTAGAAGTAAAGAAAGTTTGGTTAAAATTAATTGAACTTACCTCTCTTATTGTAGACATCATTTGTAAAATGCTTCTCCGCACCGTTTGATTCGTCGGTTTTCAATACCACCGCTGACAGCACTTCTTTCTCGAAACTAGAATCAATAATATAACACCAATACTACAAATCAAGTTACACATTTTCAATGTTTTTATCAGGTGTGTCGAAAATAAATTTGAGATTTCGAAAATCGAAAGAACCTTTGAATTCCGAAAATCGAGACCCTCGTGATTTCGAAAATTTCAAAAAATAATTTCCAAAAATCGAAAATTTTAATAAAATTTATAATTTTTCTCAAAATTTTTTTTATAATTTTTTAGACATACATACACACGTATGTATGTATACCATAGTCAGGCAAGGGGGGCCGGATGATTTTTAGTTTAGTCAAAAACCATCGCACATTTTGCGCGATGGGTTTTTTCATTGAATTTTTTGAGAGGCTCGTAAAAAAGCAAAAAAAATTTTTCGCGCTTCGCGCGATTGTTTGTTCCATACGTCATTTTTAAAAAATGTGGCGCGTAATTTTTATCTACTCGGAAATGCGCTAAATTTCTTTCCTTTTTCCAAAAAAATTCGCGTTTGCGCGCGAAATTTTTTTTGTTCGACTTTTTTTTTTTTTTCAATAAAAACATTTAAGAACGAAGTATTATACCCAAAAGAAAGAGCTCGGCGAGAGCGTTCCAAAAACATACTTAGTTTTGTCCCCCGACGTCTGTGAGCCGAGACATGAGCGTTTGAAAATTTAGACCATCGCGCAAAAAAATTTTTGGACCCCCCCCCTTGCCGAAGTACGATGTATACGTATTTATTTCCATTCATTGTGACATGAATAATTTTTTGAATTGTGACTGCAATTAAGAGTGAAATGAATCCGAGAAACTAAGAAATGATTCAAATGAATTCAAGGAGTTCATTGGTTTTGAATTGTAAATTATTTTTTGCAGTTTGTGAATCATTGAATCATTTTTTATTCACGTGTTATTTGAATAGTTTTGATTCGTTTCTAAAAACGAATTTCTTATATTACATAAAAATTCTTAACTGATTGAAAAAAGGGAAATATATGCGACTAAAACTGCAAAAAATTCCAAATAATGATTGCCAAAATAATGATTCTTGCGAGCGCGGCGATAGCCGCGCGAGCGAAAAAATCGAAATTTTGCTTATATTTTCCTAAAAAATTACATAATAAAGAAGTTTAAGTTGGCTAAAATTTTCACCAAAAATTTGAAAACTTTCGGAGAATGGCCAATTTTTCGAAAATCAAAAGACCCTCGTAATTTCGAAAATCCAAAGGAAAAAACACCGATATATATATATATATATATATCATACTTCGGCAAGGGGGGGGGTCCAAAATTTTTTTTGCGCGATGGTCTAAATTTTCAAAAGGCTCACAGACGTCGGGGGACAAAACTGAGTATGTTTCTGGAACGCCCTCGACGAGCTCTTTCTTTTGGATATAATACGTCTATAAAAATTTCAAAAAAATGTTTTTATTGAAAAAGTCGAACAGAAAAAAATTTCGCGCGCAAGCGCGAATTTTTTTGGAAGGAAAGAAATTTAGCGCATTTCCGAGTAGATAAAAATTACGCGCCACATTTTTTAAAAATAATGTATAGAACAAACAATCGCGCGAAGCGCGAAATTTTTTTTTGCTTTTTTACGAGCCTCTCAAAAAATGCAATGAAAAAAACCATCGCGCAAATTCATCGCGCATTTTCGTTGCGCGATGGTTTTTTTATTAAGAAAAATCATCGCGCAATGCCATTGCGCGATGAAAAATTACGCATTTTTCCTTTAATTTGCTCGATTTTTTCCTCTTTTTTCATCCGTCAAAAATTTTTTTTTACCTTGGTCCCCCCTTTGGTCATTTTTTGGCCTTCGGCCATTTTGCGCGATGGTTTCTAATTTTTGGCCCCGTGCGGCGCGATGGGGGGGGGTAGTCCGACACCCCCTTGCCTGACTATGATATATATACATATATATTCGTATTGATTTAAAATATCTC
>SAUE01000782.1:0-16119 GCA_009724625.1 Deladenus siricidicola
TGTCTTTATGGCACATTGAAAATCCATTAAAGTGAAAATAGAATGCATTTTAATAATTGCATAACGATAATTATTGTGTTTGTAGGAGGTGAGATGGTCGGATTGAATCCAAAAATCAACAACATGGCGCCAGCCTATCGTGCTTCCGCCCATCCACTGATCCTGATCAGCGATTCGAACATTTATATGCGAGATGACGCGCTAGCGGACATGGTGGCGTGTGTGAGCCCGGATGTGGCGATGGTCACTCAGACGCCCTATTGCTTGGACAGAGCCGGCTTTGGCGCCAATGTTGAGCAGGTAGATTTTTAGTGCCAACTCAATATAAGTTTGCGTATTCAACCCTAAATTGGCAAGGGGAATTATGTCCCTCTTACCACGTCACTTCAAAGCTTTTTTATCTACAAAATATCGTATTTCTACTACTCCGTGAATTTTTTTTCTCAAACATTTCGAAAATTTTATTGAAAACGTTTTCCTCTGTGGTTTATCACTCTGAAGGAGCTTAATTTTTTGCGACAAGAACTTTTGGGTTGTGTTTTAAAACTTACTATTTTGTCTCCCGACGCCTAGTAGACGAAAAATGTACTTCTGAACTTTTCATCCTTATCCTGCCGATGTACATATGCTTACCGCGAGAAATTTTTTAGATTTACTTCGGAGGTGCGCATGCACGAATTTATGTGGCAAGCCATGCGATGAGGTTTGTATGCTCAACGGGAATGTCATCACTCATAGTGAAGCATGTTCTCGAGGATTGCGGCGGATTACAAGCATTTGGCGCATATTTGGCCGAGGATTATTTCCTGGGAGTTGCGTTCGCGAAGAGGTACAGCCATAATTATTAGCATATACAATTTGGTGTATTTTTATTTTGTATTTTTGTCTATTCAAAAGAATTGGTTTTCAGAGGATATAACTCCGTTATTTCGCATCTTCCCGCACTTCAAAACGCTGCGAATTCGGACGTGAGGCATTTCAGGGAAAGAATTTGTCGGTCAGTTTTTACATGAATTTTTTTCTTACATATGTTAGGTTTTGGTGCTATTTTTTGCTCACAGTGCATTTCAATTTGTTGGCAATATTCAGATGGGTGAAGCTTCGAATCGCAATGTTACCCCACACAATCGTACTTGAGCCGATCCAGGAGTCCATCTTAGCAGGTTTAATAATTTCATGCGGTGTGGCTACATTATTTGGACTATATTATGTACCATTCTTCATCGTTTTTCATTTCGCTTATTGGTGTGTCTGTGATTATGTGCTCATTGGTTATTTACAGGTACTATTTTTTATTATTTATGATCTGTTTCGATGTACTTTCCAGGCTGACCAGAGGTGTAGCCCGAGAAAAATTTTGGGGGAGGGGCAAGACCAAAAAAATTTCTATTTTTCTATTACTTGGAAAAAGTGAAAAATTTGGGGGGAGATGGCCCCATCTGGTCCCTCCTGGCTACGCCCTTGAGGCTGACCCTGCCAGAAAAAGACGCAGAGGCGTAGCCAGATATTTAGCGGGATCATAATGTAAAAAATTATTAAAAAGGTGTTCGGTTTGTTTATGGAGGGAGAGCATGTCCCCTGCTGCCTCCCATACTCGCTCCTCTCTCCTCGTATTAGCAAAATATTAAAAATTGAAATTGTTATTTTAGAATGGCTCTTTACCTTTCTCTGTTACTCAATACCTGGTATGTTGGACGTATCGTGAGTTGATGGCATTTCCCACATACCTTTTGGCGCTGATCAATCCGGACATCGGCTGGCGAATGGGCACTTATCGACTTTGTTGGGGTGGGCGAATTCGAAATGTGCCTTCTAGAAACTTTTTCACCCACCACCATCGCTCTACGAATAACGATAAGATGTACACGTCCGCGTTACTATGCGCAGACTCAAACGCCTCACTGAGTACTTCGAATACCTCTCCGTATAAGAGATGAACAGGAGGGAATTCATTTTTTGTGCTAGTTTTGGGAAGCACACCAATATCCTTGAATTACGTGAAATAATGTTGTAGGGACAGTAGTTTTTGGTAAGCTGCTAGCGATTTCAAAACATAGGAAAACATTACTGTATATTCTAACTTTTGTGAGCTCCTCGGTTGGCGTTCTACATAACGTGCAGATGCTACGATAAGGCGGATAGTATAAAACGATTTTACACACAAAGGTTCTAAAGAATTCATGGAATATTGGTATGCTTGATAAGAAACTTCGATATCAATATCGAGATCTCTTTTGACGGCCTTTGACATTTATTTATTATTTATTGTCTTATCATTATCGCAAACTAACAGCAGCGTCATCAAGGATTTTTTATAATTTTATTACCTTTATAAATTTTCAAATTCTTCATAAAAATTTTTGGCGATGCTCTTGACTTTAAAATTGTCCATGTACAACGAATGTATTAATGTTAGGAAAGGACACATGGAATCAAAAATTTGAGTTTAGGTATTTCATATTTTCAAGTGATCAAATTTTCAAATCAAATTCGGCTTTTGATTGCAAATAAGAAACTGGCCTATAACAATTAAAAATCAAATTTATGAGCAAACTTTTAAGGTTAGAACTCAGGTTTGTTATTTTTCTAAATTTAGGTTATTCAAAACATGTCCTTTCCTAAGTGGTGTTCATTTTTCTTATTTTTTATTTTTGTACAAGTTTACTATGTGAGCGTCCTATATTTTTTTCTAACCGGTTTCATCAATTTGTTTTGAATACACTATGTAGATGAGGGGGTCTTACTTGCTTTTTTACCCCCTAAAAACATTGAAAAGCGAAGATTTCTGACATTTGATGAGATCCGTAATGTGCCTTTATCATTTTCTATCGTTATCATTGAATGTGACTTCAATATTCCAGCCTTCTTCAGAGGTTCTGTTAATTGTGTGGATAATTCTTTGAGATTTTTCTTCATTACGGGTTGTTCTAAATATTGAGCGAATCGTTTATTATTATTATTATTGTACTTTGTATACGCATATCGTTTTAATTATTAAATACTTATCAATTGTATCGAAATTTTCCAAATATGCTCAGGATTCTCAGGATACGTAAAATTATTTTCCAATTTTTTGACATCCGAAATCCTTATAATTCAGCAAAATTTAAATACATAGAAAAATTTCGTTTTCGTTTAAACTATTCTAAAACGTTCAAAGCATCTTTGAATTTTGCCGCCGTGCTTCATGTACACTTTTCCTGTGTCTAATACAAACATCAATTCATCTAACACATATTTGATTTAAATACATAAATGAATTTATAACATTTTGCTCTAACAAAAACAAAGAACACGTGCAAAAGTTATGATAATACATTTACTACATATTTGTATGCAAAATTAAAACCCTAAAACTCTTACCGAAAATATTTTTGCGGCACCGAGAATTTGGGCATTCTCGGAATTTCTACGCGGTGCCGTGATGAGCCGGTATGAAAGTACAGAAAAAATGAATTTTTCGGTTGTCTGAAGTGAAATTTTACAAAAATCGACTTTTCACAAGCCAAATGAAAACTGAAATGCATCCCGGAATTGTAAAATCGAGCCTCAAAAAAGCGAGACAGTGAATGCCCTTTTCCTTTCAAATTATTTTTTGCTTCACATTCCCCTTTGCCTCCCATTATCTTTTTAATCGAACTTTGAAAGCGAAAAATCTACCGTAGGCCAAAATTCAGGGTGGGACCTTCGAAAAAAATTCACTTTCCTCCTCCAGTCCTCTCATTCTTGTCGTGCTTGTTTTCGAGGGTAGTTTGGTTTTCGGTTACCCGTTCTTGGTTCCCGTTCGTGCAAGTTGTGTGTTGTGAGAAATTTACCTTTTTATGTCCACCGTATTGTGGAGATTACTTGATTTTTACATAATTTCCAACATTGCTCAACGTCGCAATAAAACTGAAATGCGGAGGTAATCTATTTGTGAAGTTGGGCTTCTAAAGTCGTATCGGAGAGTTTAGAATTGTGTTTATTGCCGATTTGTGCTTCTTCTAAAGTTCCAATTAAAGTTTCAAATTAAAGTTCTCCCCATCCTTATTAAGTGTTTTACTTTTTAGAGTGTTTGAAGTGCGTTAACGTTGCAAAGTATCGAAAAATGGAGTATCTCACTGAACTTTTGAAGGAGAAGAAGCAACTCTCGTTGTTTTCCAATTTCTTTCCGAATCTTGATCGACTGCTCGATGAGGGTGAGTTCTTATGTGAAAAATTGGTCATATTCGCCCTTTTCCCGAGCTTGGTGACGTGGGACGTCACACAAATTGGAATTCAAATTTTTTGTTTTAGCGTTTGGGCTCTAGTTATTCATGATCTAACCCAAATAATTTATATCAGTCTTGGTATTATTTATCCCCTCCCCTGTGCCCATTTTCGGAATCTTTATCATCAACATTCAGTCAATAATTTCTAACATTGTTCAGTCAAAATTCAACTGTATAATGAAATTTGATTGAAAACATGTAAAATTATTTCAAATAAGTCTGAAAAACACTTTTCTTCGCGGTAACTATTTCTCTCTCGAAAATTAAAGGAAATGAGTAAAAGAGTAACTTTTAAAAAAAAATTCTCTAACTTTTTCCTTTTATCTTTGATAATTACTTTAACTGATGACAACAAATTTTAGAAATTGCTCGTGTGAGTTTTTCCATTTTTCGTTATGATATTTGCTCGGATTCGCCGAAATTGCCAAAACCGAAGGGCGAGATGGTTCAGCTTCAGGAGAAGGTGTACATTCCAAAGAATGATCACCCAGACGTACGTTTTCAATTTTTATGTGCCTTGATATGAATGTAGCATTGATTATATAACGGGAGTTGAACATTTTACGGATTATTTTGTTCTTTCTATTTAAATTTTCGACCTTTTGTCGAAGAATTCAGGAGTTTTCGAAGCTGTTAAAATTAGTGAATGGTTTGACATTTTTTTCAAATTTCCCTTTAAAAATAAAGTAAAGCAGATCTAATTCCGAAGATGAATTTTTTGGGAGACATCGATAAATTAAAAACTCTTAAAAATGAATGTGTAAAAAAGGATCAGTGGCTGTCGCCCGCCAGAAATATAATGGGAGGTTAACTGAAAAAAGTTTATTTGCTAAAACTCCCATTTCTATTTGCATTGGGCAACACACCAGGGGTGGGAAAATTTTCCGTTTCCATTTTCCGCTTTTTTGGCCTAAAATTTTCCATTTTACGAAAATGGACCATTTTCCGGAAATTTTCGCATAATGGGAGCATGGTTGGTCTTAAAAATTTAATGTTTGGAATCATTTGAAATTGCGCTGACTTTTAAAACTTTGTAAATTTTGGTATAAAAAATCTATTTTCTGTATTTGGAAAAAACTGAAAAAAAAATATTTGAAAAAAATCTGTATTTTCCGTTTCCATTTTCTTATTTTCCGGCCTAAAATTTTCCGTTTTCCAAACAAGCGGAAAATAAAAGTTCTTTCCATTTTCCCTTACGTAAATGAAATTTTATTTTCCTACCACCCCTGGAACACACCATTACAGAGATGGACAGTTGACAGCTGCGGTATACCACAGTTCGAATTGCCTTATAAAAAATTATATGGGAACATTGAAATTTCCCACTAACTAATTTTCGTATGTTGTTTAGTACAATTTTGTTGGACGTATTCTCGGACCTCGCGGTATGACAGCAAAGCAGTTGGAGCAAGAGACCGGCTGCAAGATTATGATTCGCGGTAAGGGCTCAATGCGCGATCGTGTTAAGGTATGTCTTTCATTATTAATAGGTTGTGTCATTGTCATTCTGGTGATGTCTTTCAGTTCTTTTAATTCAAGTTTATTAGAGCTTGAGCTGTTAATAAATGAGCAAAGGGTCAATTGGCGTTTTCGATTAGAGAAAAAAATTGTTCTTTTGTAATAAAGCGTGTGCTTACACAATAAAAAAGAGGAAGAGGAACTATTAATTTTTCATCCACGTTTTTGTCGTAAAAATAAGTTTTGGAAAAAGTGAAGAAAATGGTCCTCGGCTTTTTTATTAAGATTTAGTTCAAATACACTGCGAATGTGTTTGCAGAACATTCTAAAGCGTTGAACGAGAAGGGCTAACAGGTTAAACGCCAACAAATCAGAATAATTTTGCAACGAATTCACTTTTTTTGTTCAAGCAACAATTTTTTTAAATCTCCTGTTTGGAAAATAAAAATTTACCCAATTTCGATGTTTTTTAATCTAAAAGAACTTGCCAGTTTCCTTTGGTTTTTTGAAGGAGGAGGCGAGTCGCGGTAAGCCAAACTACGAGCATCTTGATGACGATCTGCATGTTCTTATTCAATGCGAGGACACAAAGGAACGCGCGACCGTCAAGCTGCATAACGCGACCGAGCAAATTCGCAAGCTTTTGGTGCCACCTACCAATAAAGGTATCGATGAGCTGAAGCGAAAACAGCTCATGGAATTGGCCATCATTAACGGCACTTATCGACCCAACCAGAGTACGTTTCGCTTGTTGAAAGTTTTTAATGCAATTATATATCTTTTAGGAATTTGAGTTTAATTTTTGATGTAATCTTTTTTCTAGCTGAAAATCGTGCTCTGCAGCCGGCCATTCCGTCGCTTTTCTCTGCTCTTCCGCCGCAGTCACCGCAACCGGCGCCGCCCGGAATAAATCCGCCGTCGCCGTTGGCACTTTCGTCGCTATCGCTTTACTCGTCGCCGTTGTCCAGTCCGTCTAGCGGAATCGGCAGCGGTGCGTGCAGTCCGTTCGGCACTGGAGGATGTGGCGGAATGCCGGGTGGTGGTGGCTTGTTGAAGAGAAAGGAGATTTCCGGACGAAACTCGTTTTTGCCGTGGATCTCGCCGAATGACGCAAATTGGGGTGACCTCTTCAACTTCGAGAAGTAGGCGTAATTTCGTCGCGAAGGAGTGCATTTCTTTTATAGGATAATTCTTTTTATATCTGAAATTTCTCGTCCTTTCCCCCGAAATACTATAAACATTTTTTATATTTTTTCACTCATCATTAAATTTCTGTTATTTATTGATGAGTACAGTATTTATTGAATATATAATGCATTTATTTTTGCGTTATTGGGTTGTTGTTTGGTTAATTAGCTAACTTTTGCTTACTAAAAAACAACAATTCAAACGCAAATGAGTCGGTCGGTTGAATATGCACATTTTAAAACTAAATAAAATAATGTCAAATATTCAAAGTTATAATTTATACGGACTTTTTTTTGTATTTGACTGGCTGGCTCCTGCAATCTTGTATTTGGATTTATTTCGATTCGTGTAATTAATTATAATTAAGCTATAATATAATGTAATTTTTGTTATTTAATTTAATTTAATGAATAAACCGGTTAATTCAGTACTCGTGCGTTTGTCGTTTCTAAAAAAAATTTCCTATCGACATCGATACATTAAAAATTTCTTAGATTTTCACCACAGAATTCACCACATTCGTTTGCAAAATGTTTGAAAATTTTCTTCTGGTAATTGTCGAATACATTTCAAATTTCTAGTTTTGGAAATAAAAATTCGAAGGGAGAACCGTTTTCTTCTCCCCCTATTGATCAGCAAATCCACATTTTAACGCTAATGACTTGCAGAATGTACTTCCCCAGTATCTCGACGTCGTTTCGTGACAGACATCCAATTCAAAACACCACTCCAACTTCGGCACTCCTTCAACAAACCGATAAGAACATAATAAAAACCTAAAGACTATATATATGTAGATGCTCATATGTAGATGTTCCTTGTATGCTCAAGGTCAATAAAAATATTTTAAATGTTTTTAACTGAAAAAAATATGGTGCTCCCAATAATTTTTGATTTTGAATGAAAAAATTATTTGTTAGTTTTCAATGTAGCAAGAAACAAATGAAAAATTTTTATAAAAGTTTTTTTTCAAGAAAAAGAGTACCTGCAGAAAATAGTAGTAACGAATACGAAAAATTTTTGTACATATTATTTGTTTGTGCAGTTGGTAAACATTCCATGCAGAAAATACTTTTATCGCTGTACATATAATTAACAAAAAAAGATTCATAATTCCTATTCATGTACATTTTCATTGAGATATAAGTCTTAAATTAACAACAACAACAATAATAATAACAAGCTATTCTTCACTTAAGCCACAGCCATTTCCAAGATCTCGCCGTCGTATTCGCTTGCTTTTTCTCGTCGCCTTCCTCGAATATATTTACTTCCTCGTCGAGTTTTTGAAGACGCTCTTTGACGTTAGTCCACGCCTCACTCATCAACCACAGACGTGAGCGCAATTCCGCGTTCTCCGCATTCGGACCCCAAGGTTGCTCTTGGCGTTCACGACTGAAATTTGGCTAATACATATCATATAGTTATTATTACTGTTTTTTTCCATGCATTATTAAAAATCTATTGAAAAATTATACGCGTAAAAAAATTCGAGAAGAGTTATCATCAGTGCTGGGACTTGAATCCGATTGAATCCGGATTCAAACAGCGGATTCAAAAGTTTGAGGCTTTACAACTTTGTCCAATTTGTATTTCTGTGTATAAAACGGATTCAATATATAATAATTATACGATAACTCTTCTCGACTTTTTTACGCGTAGAATTTTTTCAATAGATTTTTATAGAAAATATGAAAAAAATTCTGAAAAATAAACGCTGTAGTAGTGAAGAAGAAAGAAAAAATGGACCGAAGGGAAATCGAAACTCGTCCAACGCAGTCGTCTACCAATAACAACCTATTAGCAACTTCTCAACGTTTCCCATATGTACACAACCAGAATGTTTTTTTAGCTTTTGAAATTGAATAAGATGTGATTGTTTTATGGAGCAAATTTTTGTTGAGAAAAATCAAACGGCATTCACATATATCTCATAAATAAGGGGCCGGCTATAATGACTATAGGGGGGACAATCTAATAATAAATGTATATACTGTAAATGTTAATATTAAATATTTTATGAAACAACAATTTCATGAAAAGAAAATGACTTACTCAATAAAGACACCGTTTTTGCCGTCCACCGACGGATCGGCGGTCGCGTACAAAATCGGCTTGCACGCCTTGACAGTTCTCCGCTCTCCCATGAAAAAGCCCACTACGTTCAGAATCCAACGGCTCAAGAAAAATTTTTGGAAAGGCATTTGGCTAGTTAGGTGCGATTTTGTTCGTCCCGGATCGGCCACCACCACCGACACATTGCTGTCTAAAGACATAAAAAAATTAAACCGTACAATATTGAAAAATTAAAAATTTTAATTATTTAAATCAAAAACGTGATTTCACTTTCATAAATAATAGAAACCTTTCAAACGTTCCGCCAACTCCTTCGCGAACAACAATTCGGCGACTTTTGCTTTTTTATACGCTTCAAATCCGTCGAATTTTTTCTGCTCATCAGTATTGTTCATATCCTCCAAATCAACTTCCACCCTAAATAAAAAAATATTTTGAATTAATCATCGAATAAATAAAAAAATCTGCAGTTCGAACTCGGCTAGTCAAGCTTATAACAATCGGTATATAACAATCTCCAATTCCGTATAATTTTGTTTTGTGTTTTTTTGCACATAAAGTATTTCTATTATAGAAAATTTAATTTTTTTTTGAGTAACCCACTTGTCCGAGGCGGCGATGTTCGTGTTCAAGAAAATGATTCTCGACGGATGGTCCTGCTTGAGGAGTTTTTCCAGTAGAAGGCCATTCAGCAGAAACGTGCCCATGTGATTCGTTGCAAAACTCTTTTCGATGCCATTCGAATTCACAACTCGCTTCGGTAGCATTTCCGCGGCGTTGTTCACCAGCCCATCGATGCGATCAATCTCGAATTTTCCTGAATTGCAATAGAAATTTAAGCATTAAACAAACTTTTCAGTTCAAAAGTTTTGTAATACTCATATCAAAATTTACTCCAAATTGAATTGATTGCTACTTGGATTACTAAGAAAAATTTTGCTGTAAAAATTAGTAAAATTAATCACCTTTGCAGATTTTTGAGACGAAACTTTGTACGCTCTCAAAATCGGACAAATCACACATTCGACAAAACACCTTTTTGTTCCTCGACGAGAGTACAATATCACGGCGGATCTCCAAACATTTGTCGCGGTTCCTATCAAGAACACATTTACAATGTTATAAATATATGTATGTAGAGGGTGCGGCAATTTTTCCCCTAGTTGTTTTGACAATATAATATTTTTCAATAATTTTTTTGTTGTGTTTATTATCTTTTGAGAATTAAAAATGAATATTCTGAGTTTTTTATGACACCAAAAACTCTCAAAAGACAAGGAACAAAACAATTTTTTTTGAAAAATATTAAAATTTGAAAAAGTCAAGGGCAAATCAAATAGAAGAAAAAATTGCCGAGCCCTGCATATTGTAAAATAATTTTGTAAAAATTCTTTTAAAGTGTCGAAAGGGGGAAAAATTTACCGGCACGCCATGATCACTCGAGCGTTATTCTCCGCCAATTTCTGAGCCAACGCCCTGCCAATACCCGACGTGGCGCCGGTGACAATGTAGGTCTTGCCGGTGAGATCCTCCTCCAACTCATACTTCTTTCCGGACTGCGTCATGCTGAAGAAAATTGTATTCTAATTCGGCGAGAATGCTTCAAAAAATCCAAAAAAGAAAAATTAGAATTATGTAATTTTTCAATTCAGTTAAAAAACCACTTAAATGGAACAATTTCATGCAAAATTCAATAGTTTGCCGTTGATTCGCGCATTCATAAAGTCCCTTACTCAATAATGTTGTAGCCGCCATACGCCAAGCCGAACGCCGAAAAGCCGACCACCCACGGCGATTTGAGAACGTCCAAAAGCCGAGCCATTTCTTAAAGCCTAACCGAAACGCTCTGAACACACAAACACACCACTATTATAAGAGCAAATTGCGATTTGAACTTTTGCGAAATACCTCAAAATACTAGAATTTTGTGAAGATATATATAAATCGACTTGGAAAAAAACTAAACCATTTATTCCCACAAAAAAACATCAAAAAATTAACAGATAAAATTATTATCGAATACTTCTCAAATTACTTAACTAAAAACAAAAAAAATCTAAAAAAATATATTTTTGTATCAGTTAATTTTTCCTTCAAAATAAAAAAGAAAATGTCAATGTATCCTTTATAACGATAGTATTATATTTAGCATTAACACAAATAAATACAATAAATTAAAAGTTGTAGAAAGCCAGAAGGAAGTTGTTCAGCTCATTTTCAGCTAATCGGAAAATCCATAAATTAAAATTTTTCCAACCATCAATGGAAAACATCCATCGAGAAACACAATTTTAATCATAAAAGTAATTTTAGTCTAAAAATGCTTTTTTTGCTTTTAAATAAACCAGAAAAAATAATGTTAAGGCCAACTTAAATATACATTTTAACCACAAAAAACAACATTATGTAGCGACAATTACTCGAAAATAAGCCCATTAGAAAATTTTCCAGACATAAATTCCCTTATTTATAGAAAAAATATTTTCAATCACCCCCCAGAAAATTTGTTTGCTCTTCCCCAAATATAAATAAACCACCAGAGTAGTAGAGGCGTAGCTAGAGTGAGGTGACACACCCGAAAACGGAAGTCCACAAATGTAGAAGTAAAAAAGTTTTTTTTGCATTATACTCCTCATCCCCCAGTAGAGTTTGCGTCTTGCCACGATTATTTTTTACAAACTACGTCACTGATACCCACCAACAAAAGAGAACCGTCCTGAATACCTAAGTAATACTGACTCAAACCAGCTTTTTCGCCTCAAAGAATCCCTTCAGATGGCGCATTTGCCAGGCGCCGGTGGCCAAAAGGACAATCGTCTGCGCCACCGACCACCACAACACACGGGAGTTGGTGCTCTCGCTGGTCTGACGGAAGCGCTCCTCGCGGTAGCGCTGATAGTTCTGCTCCTTCGTGATCTGGTCCACTTGGTCCAAGAGTTGGCGCACCCGCAATTGCAGTTCGTTAAGTTTGTCGTTCGCGGCCACCTGCAAAAAAATCAATTTAATTTAGTCAAATCAGCGGCGATTAGCTAGATTGATGAGCTCGAGATTTTTTTCAATTTTTAATTTGTTAATGCCGAAGAACAGAGATCGAGGGAGTTCCAAAAAACATCATTAACTTTCTTGTAAACTAAAAATAAACTTTAAATCTCGAATTTTTAGCCAATCCCATCAAAAAAGTACCACCACCCCAACCCGCAAAACCACCGCAAACAAACTTTCTTCTCATTTTATTGTTCTTATTTTATACATTTTATTTTATTCATCAATTTTTTTCTATTAAATAATAGCGCAATGTTTAGCGCACAAAACCGAATACACATTTTGTTGTATTTAGAGAACTATACCCACCTTCTCGTAGTCCTGAGCATGCTCTCCGACTTGAACGTCGAGGTGAACGCGTAATTGTGCGCCGTTGAACCAAGCCGACGAGTTCGAATACAGACAAATTACGTGCTCACCGGGCGAGTGCGATGTGAATGTGTACATTCCCTCGCTGGTGTACAACTTGCTGAGAATAACCTAGAAAAAAATTCAATAGATATTACCGCAAAAAAGCCACAAAAATTCAAGGTAATATCCATACATGACACATACTCACAGAAAAATTCGAATTTTTTCCAAATTCTGCATTCTTTTTTGCATTACAGAAAAAGCTGTGAATCTCCTGATATATATTCGTCTTGCAATTGTTCCTATGTTTAAGAAATAAACTAATTTTCAAAACTTTTAAACTCATTAAAGACCAAAAATTTTTAATTAATATATTACAATTTTCTTGGAGAAATTTTTTTAAGTATTCTTAAAAGCATAACTTTTTTTCTCTTGTTCCGCTAGGAACAAAAAAATCCAATTCATTTTTTGTGTAAACACAGAAATATTCATACCTTCTCGTCCGGATCCTTGACCTCAACATGCATTCCGATGTTCGGATAGTCGCCATAGCCCTTCGTGTTCGGATCGTAGAGTTGTACCTTGTAACGACCAATCACCATCGTCTCGTCCGGAATTTCCTCGATGAAGCATTTCTTCTCCGTCTCGGCTATATGAAAATAGAGTCCATCGCTTAGCGAAACCAAACACACGCCGAAAAATACGAGATACTCGAGCATTATCGACAGCTAAAAGTCTAATATATTATCAGATAAAAGTCTAATATAAAAAGTTTAATATATTATCATCGGTTATTGGCGCATAAAATAATTTTCTAAATGGTCAATCCGAAAAAAATGTCAGCAGAATTGGCGAAATAACCACACAAAAAACCAAAAACATTTTCAAAAAAATACACGTAAAACAAAATGAAGTTTTGGAAAAAAATTGTCGTTTTGCCAAGGAACGACAAATTCAAACTCAAATTCACATGGAAAATTTTAGATAGCGATATAATACGCACAAAATAACAAAACAAAACAAAAAACCCCAAATAAAAATCTATCAAAATAATACAAAATTGATAAAAACTCCAAATAGTGCATAAAAAAGTAAAATAATTTAATAATTTAGATAAGCTTGCTAAACGCACAAGACTCGATAAAAACAAAAAAAGGAAAAACAAATTTCACATCTGAGAAGAAAAATTTATACAAAATGCTTCAAATACACTCAAAAAAGCGAATGACTGAAAATATTTTTCTTGTGAAATGGATCCGGAAACTCTTTGCCCATCGCCTCCACAATCGCCAGTGGTCTCTTGTTGGCCTCCAAGTGCACTTTACTCGGTCCGAGAACTTTGATACCCCTGAAATTACTCGCTTTCATTTTTTTCAATTCCCAAAACAGGGGATAAGAGAAATTTTCGCAAAAAAATCACCTCACGTGCGTATCGCGACCATTCTGGTGGTTTTGGAGTATTTGAATTACAACGGCAAAAGCTCGCACCGGCCGTTCATCGTCCCTCAAGTCAATAAGCTATAAAATTAAAAACTAAGCAAATATAATTTTTTAATGAAGATTAGCTTTCAAATTTCTAGTTGTTACTTCTTATCTTAATTATTCTTATTATTTATCCTGACACAAATACCGCGGTCGTGTAACAGGGGTGGCAGAAAGAGATCATTGTGCGATGCTTTTTAAAATCTTATTTCAAACTTCTAGTCGATGTGGAACGGTGCCCCTTGCCTTGTTTTGTATTCACATTATTCGGCAAAAAATTATTTGCAGAAAGCCTATTTTTTGACAATTTTTGTTGCACAAAACATGAATTCTTGCTGTAAAAATGCGTTAAAAATTAAAATTTTTTTTTAAAAATGTAAGACGATGGGCAAAACTTTTTCAATTATACATCGGAGACCGACTGCCACATTTCCTCACTTTAACCATTATAAAAATGTTTTCAACATAAAAGAAAATGTTCATGCCTGCCATCCAACCGGCTCATGAAAATTCACGGTTATCGGATCGTCCAGGTCGAGTATGGAATTGCCAGTTTGCACTTGAATTCTGAAAAAATCGCCATAAAATGAGAGTATAAATTAATCAACTCAAAAAATAATGGAAATAGAAAAATTACCATTAATAAAATGGTGCTGCTATAGTTTGTGGGAACCTCCCCTTACCAAAATGCGATTTTTCCAAAACATCCATTTTTCACTTTTTTGGTCTTTCATTTTCGAAAAAATTTGTTAGCACAAAAACTATGTAAACGAGAAGGGTTTGCGTGACCGACAAGATAAGCGGCAAGACGGCGCCAAACCGTGTTTTCATAGTCCACAAACGTTTCGAGAAAACCCACTTTGAGGGCGTATAGGATTCGTCGATTTTCGTGTCCAAGTAGATGACTATGAACGAAATGTCGGTTTTGCGCTGAAACTCAATGGTAATCGAATGCGGTTGTTGGCCGTCACTCTGCCACAACAAGTCCGTACGATCGTCCAGCAGCTGATTAATGCCAAATCCTTCTAAAAAAATTTATGAAGATCTTTTTTGATCGAGCAATGAAATCGCAAAAGCGGGCCCCCCGAGAACGGTGTTAAAGATGATACCGTAGTCCTGAAGAGACAAAAAACCACCAATGAGGGTGCTTAAATTAAAATCGACTTTATTGTTTTTCTCTCATTTTTCATCAAAATACCTCCATTTTAATTTAATTATAATTTATATCAATAATTCTCGCATGATCAGGCTTAAGAACTGTGATATGTTAGCGTAAAAATCAGTTTAAAGCTTAAACGCCGCCAAAAATTACACTTCTTACCCACTTTACATGACGAAAGTGCCCAAACCGCTTCGTCCGTTATGTTATAGACATGGCCGGCATTCGACGGCAGACAGGAACTCCAGTCCGAATCCTTATTTTCTTGAACGTCAGTCATCCAAAAACAATGATGAATGTGCTACAAAACGCAAATTTGTCATGAGACTGAATGAACTTCATTCAATGAAGTGCAACTTTTATAATGAACAACTATTAGTTGTTACTTCGCGATTTTTCAAGTGTATGACGTTGAATTGGTTCATACTCGTCACGGACTTCCCCGATCCAAAATGTAAAAATATGCTTTAAAGAGCCCTTTCATGAAAAATTTCCTCGAATTTTCTTCGTTTATCGCTCTGTGCCGTGCGTAAAACAGGCTATCAATTCTCCTGCTCAAGTTTGGTGGGGGAGGCGCGCACCTCTATTAACCCGAGTGACTTCATCGACTCAAATGTCTTACGACAAGTACGCATTCAACTTGGCGAAATTTCCACACGACAATAAATCCCAAAATAATAAAAGAAGACATTTTGCGGATTTAGAACAACGTTTTTATTGTGCTAGGATGAAGTCGAAGTGAAAATATTTGGTTTATTGTTTGAAATAGGCAAACAACAACATTAAAAAGGGAATGAATTTTTAACAAAAATAATTCAGAATTGTAATTTTCAAAATTAAATAAGACACAAAATGCAACATTTTTTTCGTAAAACGATATTGACCCAAATGTCTTATATAAGCTGAAAAAAATTCCGTTTTCTTTCCAACATCATACAAAACCTTCAACCACCCCCAAAAATAAATAATTCAATGGAGGATGAAACAGAAGTTCATACCACTATCATAATTATTATATATCAGAAAAGATGTGCTAAATATAACCAGGAATTCGCTTTTATTTATGTGGAATTACAATTTAATAAGCATAACGAAGAATTAAGATTAAGCAAA
>SAUE01000064.1:6084-57371 GCA_009724625.1 Deladenus siricidicola
AGAGGGTGAGAGAGAGAAGGAAGCGAGAGAGCGAAAAAGAGAGACACAAAAACAGAGTGAGCGACACACACAGAGGGAGAGAGTGAGAATGAGAGAGAGAGAAAGCGAGAGAGAAACAGAGGGAAAAACTGCCAGATCCGAGCGAGATGAATCCTGGGACATATGTATGTTGAATCCGAATTCAAAAATGGATCCGTTTTTTCAAACTAATTCTTTAAAGGCATTTCTTATTTGCTCTGCACCCTCTTCATTCCTTCCGTTCACTACATATTTATGTCATTATCCCCCCCCCCCGGTTGCATGCGTTTTCGATAAAAAAACGCATTGTGATGCATTTTTTGGATTTGGCAGGTTACAGACAGCACTACTTGGCCCATTTTAAATGAAAATAAAAACTATAATATTCGCTTTCTCCATCAACACGAAACGGCTGACTTTCTAATTACATATGTACATATGACATGCATTTGTATGTATGTATGTATTATTTGGAATTTTGCATTTGCGACGCGCCCAATTTCTTAAAAATTGGAAGCAAATTTGCGGATGTAAATAACTCGCCGCCAATTCAAATCGCCGACAAATTGATCAATTTTGTGTATGATAGAGTTAAACCATATGTATTATCAAGAATTAGTGGCTGATCAATTGCTGTTGAGGAATCCTTGAGTATTTCAAGCATTCTTAAATATTTTGTGTACCTATAAGTAAAAAATTGAGCTTTAGGGCTTGAGCCGTAGGCAAGTCTCGAGGCTATACACAGCCCGAGTCGTAGGCTTAGGCTAAGTCTTAGTCGAAGCCTGAGTCTTAAGCTAAGTTAGGCTAAGGCTAAGTTTCAGGTAGAGTATGCAAGTCTCGTGGCTATGAGAACCTTAGGCAAGTTTGGAGGCTGTGCGGAGCCAGAGGCTTAGGCGAGCAGGCAAGTTTGGAGGCTATGTGCAGCCTGTGAATTAGGCTAAGCCTGAGGCGAGTAGGTAATTCTTGAGGCTATGCGGAGCCCGAACTTTTAAGCAAGTTTGGAGGTTGTGCGGAGCCTGAATTTTAGGCGAGTGGGCAAGTCTCGTGTGGCTATGGGCTGTGGGCTATGGGCTTAGGCAAGTAGGCACGTCTGTCTTGGAATTTTATCGATACGCAACAAATAAAGAATTAAACAGCCATCACAACTTGATAGTATCGTTTTACTCTCTCATCACAAAGCAAAAAGTGACAAATCGATCAATTTGTTGCTGAATTGGCGAGTTGAATTGGCGCCGCCAATTTGCGAACTTTTCTTATTTTTTTCCTTTTTCGCTGAATATAATATGTATATATGTATTATGTACATATGTATATAATATCATTTTATTTCCTTTTTTTCCATTTGAATAAATTTTTTTCCACACACATATGTATTATTTTGGAATCGATTTGGTGGAAAAGTGGGAAATAAATGTATTTATTTTGGAAAAAATTTTTTTTTTAATTTTATTAAATTTGACGTCGGTAAACTTGACATTTTTTCGATTTTTCTAGCGGGGGGGGGGGTGGTTGGTTTCGCGATGATTGTGTTTGGAGGGGGGTGGAGCAAGCCGTTCGTTTTTTGCAATGTTTTTCTCGCACAAACACACAATTCTTCAAATTCAAATATTTGGCAAATTTTTATTTATTTATTTTTCCACATTTTCTCACTCTTTCCCGAATGTATTCAAACGAGAGGCAGAAAGAGAGGTAGAGAGAGAGGCAGAGAGAGAAAGAGAGAGAGGGGAGAGATAGAGAGGGAGGGAGAGAGAAGAGAGAGAGGGGGAGAGGAGGAGGAGGAGGAGGAGAGAGAGAGAGGGGGGGGAAGTTTTTGCGAAAAAATTATTATTTTTGACACCATTTTCGGTATTGTTTTTATTGCAAATATGTACATAGATATGTACACCCTCTCTCTCTCTCTCTCTCTCTCTCTCTCTCTCTCTCTCTCTCGCTCTCCCTTACACCTCATTCTCCACTGACACTGCTACAACAAAATCTCGAACAACAACAACAAAAAAGGTGGAAAATTAAAAACAACAAAAACAACAACGAAAATTAATACTACGAAAAATTAAAAGTGAAAACGAAGGGAATTTTTGTGAGGATAAAAAATTCGTTTTGTTATGAAAGTAATTCGCGAATATTATTAAAATATTATTTATTATAAGCTCGCCAAAAATTACTCCCAAATGTTTTTCACTTTTTTCTTTCCTTTTCTTTCTGTTTTTTTTACTTTTTGTTCTTTTTCTTTCTTTTCTTTCTTTCTTTTTCTTTTCTTTTCTTTCTGCCTTTTTGTCTTTCTCTTTTCCTTTTCTTTCTACTTTTTTTCAATTTTTTGCCTTTCCTTCTGCCTTTCTCAATTATTCCTTTCTTTTTTTTATTTTCTTTCTGCCTTTCTGCCTTATTTACTTTTTTCTTTCCTTTTCTTTCTGCCTTTCTCACGTATTTCTTTCTTTTTCTTTTCTTTCCTTTTTTTTCTACCTTTTTAACTTTTTTCTTTCCTTTATTTTCATTTATTTCCATCCTTTCTTTTCTTTTCTTTTCCTTTCTTTTTCTTTTCTTTCTTTCCCGTTAACTTTATTCTTTTGCCATTTGTGTTTTTCTTCCTTTCTCGAGCAAAGGTATTTTCCGTTCACTACACACACACACACACACACACACACACACACACACACACACACACACACACACACACACACACAACACATATACACACATATATTATAATAAATAAAATACACCAAAAAATAAATTTAAGGATGCAATAAAAAATACATTATACATAATACATAAATACATTTGTTTTATGCGCTTAAATAAATTTCTCTTTTTCTTATACCCTCTTCCGTTGCCGTTTTCTCTGCTCTCCAACATTTTTATGCTATATATGTACATATATGTATTATGGTTGCTTTTTATCTCTCTGTCACAGCCTCAACAACAATACTTATTTATTTGCGTTTCTCTGCCTTCTCTCTCTCTTTGTTTCTCTATTTCTGTATCTCTTTTTCTCTCTCTGTCTCTCTCTGTAACGTTGTCTCTCTCTTTTTCGCTCTCTTTATCTCTCTCTCTTTCTCTCTCTCACTTTTTTTCTTTCCCTCTTCTTCTTTATATGTTTTCCTCTTCTTACTACATACATACACATTAGGTGTGCAAGTATGACTTCGCACGTTTGATTTTTTTCATTGTATCTCAAATTGTAATAAATTAAAGTTTTGTAAATTCTTTTTTGTTGAAAGTGCGTTAAGACCGCTATCTATTGATGTATATTTTTTACATATTAAATATTTCATATATGTACATATATGTATGTATATATGTATATAACGATTTTTTTAAGATAACTATTTTTAAAACCCGAAAAGCGCCATTCGCTCCAGGCTTAAGATGTTTTCAGGGGTTTGAAAAAAAATTTAAGTTTTTGTTTCAAAAAACATTAAAGAAAACCGCCGCCGACGCTCAGCAAACGCCGCGTGAATATGGCGGTCATGATCTTATAACTTGGTTCTGTCCAAAAAAGTGGCTTCCATAACGAGTGGCTACAACGTCTCAGGACTAGAGATTTGGATGCAAGACTTATATACGCATAAGATCAGTAGACTTGACCCTATACATAAAATGCATAAGATCTGACTCCCGAACACGAACTTTTTCTCGGAAGTTAAGTCAGAGCACTGCATAATACTATACCACCACCCCCCCCCCCCTCCACATCAGACCACCCATATTAGTATGGCCCACCATGAAAAAAAATTATTATATTATTACTATTAGTATTATTGGCATTATTTATCACTCTATGTTTACTTTCACCAGCCCAAAAAAGAGGTAAAAATAAAGAGAGAGACAGTGAGAGACAGAGAACGAGAGGGAGAGCAAGAGAGAAAGAGAGAGAGAAAAAGCAAGAAAGTGAGAGAGAGAAAAGAGAGAGAGAGAAAAGAGAGGGAGAGAAAGAGCAAGAAAGCGAGAGCGATAGAGAGTGAGAGAGAAAAGAGAGAGAAAGAGGAAGAGAGAGAGAGAGAGCGAGAAATTGATGTGAATATTGCTGAGATTTTTTTTTATAATTTTTTTTCGTTTGTTTTCTTTTTGTTTTTGTAAGAGTAAAAAACTGTGGTGGGGAACGCCAAAAATTTCAGACACAATTTGGACAAAAAAATTTAATTTTTGATTTGTTTTCTAGGGATTACGCCCCATATTTACAATTTTTTTATTATTTTTTTATTACAAAAGTCTGGATTTTCTCTCTCTCTCTCTCTCTCTCTCTCTCTCTCTCTCTCTCTCTCTCTCTCTCTCTCTTTCTCTCTCGACGACTAATTTTTACGCTAATTCAACATGAAAAGCGCAAAATGCAAATTTGAGACAAGCAAATTCCAATTCAACAAAAAAAACAACCGTAAATGTGTTTCATATTTTTCTCATTCTCGATTAGATCAAATGAGAATGGAGATTGAAAATGCGATCTCCGAATGAATTTGAGGCGATTTTCGCGCTGAAAATTTTCTATGTGATAAAATCTTATTTGATTTTGAAAAGGAACCGAAAAAATTGGCACTGCGGGCAAAGACTCTCGATTGAAAGGGAGGCGATAAATGTGAGGAGAAAAAGAAGGGGGAGAGGGAGACAGACAGAGAGAGAGAGAGAGAGAGAAAGGGAGAGAGGGAGAGAGAGACAGAGAGAGACAGAGAGAAAGAGAGAGGGAGAGAGATGTGGTTAGACGAATGAAAAAGACTGTTAGAGAAAAAGAGATACATACACATACATATGTGTATGTATGTGTATGCGGATAAGAAAAAGGGAAGAACACAACACAAAGAGGAGTATCAGAGAAAAAGACGGAAATTTTCAATATTTTTCTGTTGTGACAGATTTTTTGATTCAAAAAATTAATTTTTTACATATTTTTTTCGTTTAATTTTTTATCCCTATCAATAGAATCGGTTTTTTTGCTTTCTTGGTTTCTTTCTTTCTGTCTTTCTACATTTCTTTCTCACTCTTCCTTCTTTTGCTTTCTTTATTTNATATATATATATATATATATATATATATATATATACGTTTACATATACATACATATACATAAAATGTGTTATGTATATATACATATATGCATATACATAAAAACTATGTACATATGGATGTGTATATATGTACATATGTATACATACATATACATCCATGCATATATGTGCATAGTTTTTAATGCTGAATTTGTTGTAAAAATTTAACATTTTATTGATTTTTTGTTTTGTTTTTCATTGTTTTTCCCACTCTTTCGAACATTTTTTTGTGTACGAAAAATTAAAAACAATTTATTATTTATTTAAGCACACTCTTAACACACACACCCCTCTTACCCCTGGAAGCACACTAAATTTTGTGTAATTTTTTCCCATTTTTAGTTACTTGGGAGAGTATTTTCTAATAGGAAATTCTTTTTTTTTCTAACAAAAAAGATTCTAACAAAAAAGATCTCAAAAAAGATCTTTCTAACAAAAATTCGAAATCCGAAATCTAAGGAAGAAAGCACGACTCCAGCAAGAAAGCAAAAGCACGACTCCAGAAATCAAGAAAGCAAAAGTACGCATTCGCGTCATTTTTTGAAAAAGATTGGAAATCGGTCATCTCTCTCTCCCTCTCTCTCTCTAGCGCGAGAAGATGGAAGAGGCGGACGGCTGGTCGGTGGGCGGGCTGATCAAGGACGACTTTCTGCTTTCGTCCAGCGACCTGGGCGCCGACGACGCGCCGCTGCGCCCGCTCAGCGTCCACACGTCGGCGTCGGCGGCGGCGGTGGGCGCCGGCGCGCCGCCAGTCGTCGCCCGCCCACTGTCAATGATGTCTATGATGACGATGACGACGGCGGCGGCGGGCGGCGGTCCGCCTAGCGTCTCGCCCGTCTTGCCGCTGATGAGCGGCGCGGGCGGCAAAGTTTCGCCGCTTGGCGGCGAGGACGCGTCGCTCCTGTTGAGCGGTGAGCGGCGATTTTGTTATTATTTTTATTTAATTTTATTTAATTGTGTAAATGTAAAATTTTAAAAGAGACGCTAATCTTTAAAAATTTTAATCTGAATTTTAAAGAAATTGGCAAAAAATTAAAAAAGTTAAAAATTTTTTTATTAAATAAGAAAATTTTTAAAAGAAAATTTAAATTTTGAAATCTTTTGCCAAAATTTTTTAAATTTTCACAAAAAAAATATTGAAAATCCAAAATCGTAGTTAACATATACAGTACACTAAATGTAACTACTGCGTACTGTAACTATAGGAGTTAGATTTATGTGATCCTACGAAAATGATAATATTTTGAATTTTTGTACTCGAAATATGAATTACGCCGAAGAAAAGGTTACTGTACATATGTAGTACATACAAACACACATGTACATCACACATTATACATCACTCATACACAATCACACACAATAAATATACATTTTATGGTTTATAGAGGATACAGATAATGTGTGAATAAATACACATATGTGTGTGATACAATATGTGAATACATACGTATTCACACATTGTATCGCACACTTATATGCATATGTATTCACACATTGTATCACACACTTATATGTATGTATCCACACATTTTATCGCACACATATATGCATATGTATATGAATGTAATACAATGTGTGAATACATATGTATGCGTGTGTGATATGGTGTGTCAAAAAATACATAAAGTGTGTACGAATCGATAATTGAGCTTGATTTATGGCTACCTACGCATAGATTTTTAGAAAAAAATTTATATCTTTAAATTATGTCATTTTCAGACGCTTTCAACGCCACACACTACCACAGCCACCACAGCCACCACCGCACCAGCGGCCAGCACGGGTTGTCAGCGGACTACTTCGGCTCGGAGGGCATATCGCCGTGCTCGTCGCTCGGCCACTATTCGCCGGACGCGACGGCGTCGTCGACGGCCTCCTCCTCCTCGCATCAGGACGGCTCGCGGCCGCCGTCCGAGGGCCTCTTGCCCAGCCACCACCATCACCATCACCACAATCCTCATCATCAGGCGCAGACGTCCGCCTACCATCTTCAACATCAAGTGGATGGCGCAAAGCCAACGGCGGCGACGACGACGACGATGATGATCGGAGTCGCCGGCTTCGAGTCGCGCCTCTCGCTGAACGTGTCGGAGGACTACGGTGGCGCTAGCGTAGCCGGCGGCTCTTCGACGCTGCTCTTCTCGCCGGCGATGAGAAATTTTTCCGGCCACGCTAACGGCCTTGAGCAGATGATGATGTTCGACGCGGGACTGTCGCCGCCGCTGTTGGCCGGAGCGCAGGTGAGTGCGCAGGGGGAGGAGGGCAGGGACAGGGAGGGCAGGGACAGAGAGGGAAGGACCAGAGAGGAGGGCAGGGGCAAGAGCAGAGAGGACAGGGACAAAGAGGGGGACAGGGAGAGCAGAGACAGGGAGGATAGTTACAGGGAGGTCAGGGACAAGGAGGGCAGGGACAGGGAGATCAGGGACAGGGAGAGTAGGGGACAGAGAGGGCAGGGACAGAAAGGAAAAAGGCAGAGAGGGACAGGGAGGGCAGGGAGATGTATGGAGAGCAAGGACACTGCTGTACAAATAAAGTTCTCGGAGACCCCTCCTATTTGGATCCTCACCCCGATTTACGAAATTGAAAATTTATTTTCGTAACGCAATCCTGGTATGTAAAGCATCGAAATTAAATTCTTATAAAATTTCAGCCCTGCCTGGCGCCGAGCTCGACGCCGTCGCCCAACTTCTCGACGACGCCCTCATTCCTGACGCCGCTTCACTTCGCCACGGACGCCTTCTTTCCCACGACGTCGGCGCTGGGCGGCGCGCTGGCCCATCCACATCATCAGCATCCACATCATCATCAGCATCAGGCCAACAGCGACTTTGGCTATTTTCACGGTTATGCGAACGGCGCCAACGACAATCATCACACCGCCAACGCGAACCGATACGCGGGAAAATTGTACGATGATGGAACGCCAGTGAAGTGTGAAATTGACACCGGCGAGGTAATTTTGAGGAGGAAAGGGAAAAGGAAGCAAACGACTATGTAGGGAGGCTGTGGTGGGATGAGGAGAGACAGACAGTCAGAGAAAAAGAAATTGACACATATTTTTTGAGGAAAAGGAAGTGAACGACTAGAGAGGGTGTGGGGGAAGGAGGGACAGACGGTTTGATACATACATTTTGATGGAATTTTTTCTAAAAAAAAGATTTTTTGAGCCATAATGCATATAAATCAGAAATGTGGGGCAGACATGTGCGTAATGACGAATTACGAGTTACGAAAATAATTTCTCGTAATTACGCACATCTCGTAGACAACAAATGATCGTCGAATTGAGTCAAGTTTCAGGAGAGTCAAGAGCCGTCGACTTTCACAGAATTGACACAACAAAACCTTCAAACCATACACCACAATCCACACAAGCGCCGGAAATCGCCGCACGGAAATGGTCGCGGCGCGAAAGGCTCGAAAATGGCGTCGCCGAACGCCTTAAACAACGCCGTCGAGGACGCTGAGGACGACGAGGACGGCGACGACATTGATAATGAGAATGAGATTATCAACGAGAAGTACGATGACGTGGAGAATGACGACTATTGTCGTCGCTTCTACCACTATGACGATCATTCGATGATGGCGACGCCGAACCCGGTTGATCAAAGCGCGCCGGGCGCGCCGTCCGCACGCGGCTTGACCACAATGGCCGCCGGTTGCGGCGAAAAGGAGATCAGCAGTGTTGATGGTAATTTTTGATCACTATCATCTCTCTCTCTTTCTCTTCCTCTCTTCCTCCCTCTTTCTCTCTCTTTCTCTCTCTTTCTCTCCATTATCTCTCCATTCTCTCTCTTTCTCGCGCTCTATCGGTCTCTCCATTCTCTCTCTTTCTCTCCCTCCTCTCTCTCTATCGCTCTCTCCATCTTTCTCTCTCTCTCTCTCTCTCTCTCTCTCTCTCTCTCTCCCCCCTTCCTCCTCTCAGACATCTCCCTCGTTTCATTTATCTCTTCATTTTCCAAAATAAACAAATTTTTAGACGATGACTACTACGCGCGCTCCTCATCCAGCGCCGACTCGTCGATGAGCGGCGCGGTGAGTCGCTCGGGCAGCGGCAGCGTGAAGCGTGACCGCGACGCAATCCTCCACGACAAAATGCTTCCGCTACCACCGTCAAAAACGCGCTCCAAAATGCACGACCTGGCCGTAAAGCATCGCCTCATCACAAACCAAGTGAGTGAGACTAATTAGCGGGTGTAAAAAATTCCATTATAATACAATGTTTATTCTTATATTATATTTTATAAAGTAGACCCTCTGCAGCATTTTTAATTATTTACAAAACGAACATAAAAAATAGGCGCAAAGAAATATTTTTATATTTTTATATTTATTTTTTTTCAATTTTTTGGATTTTTTCTGTGCGAATGAAGAATTTTTATACAAAAATACATATAAATATGTTCACATTTGTCTCATAAATACTGTATATTCAGCGGTTTGGCGAATTCCCGAAATGAAATTTTTTTTGTTTTTTTTTGGTTTTGCCCCCCACCCCGCAAAAATTTTCTGGCTACGCCTCTGATCCACCGTATATTAAATACTATATGTATATAGAGCCATACAACAAGACAATGAGAAACAGAGCAGACTGAGAAAATACTTAGACAATGTTTGCAAATTTTATTCTACAGGAAATTCACATTTAGAATCGAAAATAAAATATAAAATAATAATAACACTAAATCCATTACTAATCCAATGTACTAATCCAATGTACTAATCCACTACTACTAACACAACTCACCTACAATAAAAGAACTTAGGATTTTCAGAACATCCGCGGTCAGGGCGTCATCCAGCTGTCGGCGGAGGAGAAGCGAACGCTACTCCAAGAAGGCTACCGCCTACCCACGCGGCTGCCGCTGACGCGCGAGGAGGAAGAGGCGCTGAAGATTGTGCGGCGCAAAATCAAAAACAAGGTGGCGCTTTTTCTGCTGACGCTTTATAATATTTAAAACAAAATATACTGTATGATTAGAATACTGCATGATTAGAATGTTCGACGAGCGACGTTCTACAGTACTCGTGTTCTACAGTACTCGAGCGACGTTCTACAGTACTACAGCGACGTTCTACAGTACATTTTAAAGTGACGCTTTTGCGCAAAATGTAGCGCACGGGTACTGTAGAACGTCGCTCGTCGAACGTTCTAGTCATACAGTATACTAGTCATTTGACTTAAAAACTTTTCAGAATGCCTATTGTAGGCTATTATAGGTTTCCATTTGTCTTACTGTAATTGTTGCTGAATTACGGTTCGAAATTTTTAGTTGAGCGCCCAAGAGAGTCGCCGAAAGCGCAAGGAATACATTGACACGCTGGAGAAGAAAGTACACTCTTTCTACAACGACAATCTTCACTTGCGCAGCCGCATCAAGCAGCTGGAGGCGATGAACCGCGACCTCATGATCCAAGTCAAAAAGATGCAACAGCCACAGCAGCAGCAACAGATGCAGCAGCAGCAGTAAGCGGCGTAGGAAAAAAGCACAAAAACATCAACAACCACATCATAAAACGCCAATTTCTACAATTTATTACGGTATCAGCGCTTTGGTAATCGACTCGGAAATTCTTTTAGGAAATTTTTTATTTATATTCCTCTTAAGTTGAAATGTGATATAAAAATAAATTAGGGGTCCCAGAATTCTACCCACTCCCCCCCCCCTTCCTAACCTTGACTCTTGCGTGACAATTTTTCATGGTTCAAAAATTATTTAAAAAAAATGCATTTTACGCTCTAATTAGTGCATAATAATAAAGAATTTGAACAATGATCAACAACTTTTTGTTTCTGATGAGCACAAAAATATCCGTAATGTGTGATAAATCACGAGTGGGGCGGTAGTACAGTAATAAGTACTAACAGTAGTGGTACAGTAACTACTACACAGAGAATGTAGTCTCCGACAGTGTTTCCAAATTTTGGCTAAAGTTAAATTTCGACTTTCCCGCGCTTTTCTGGATTGCCCGAGTATCCCATCAATGTGGGCAATCGATATGTCAGTGAATAGCCCATTAAAAATTATGTTGATCTGTGTAATCAAAAATGCCCAAAACCCAAAATATATGAGTGCTGTCTGCGATAGAAAAAAGCGCGGGAAAGTCGAAATTTAACTTTAGCCAAAATTTGGAAACACTGATCCGACACTTTCCATTTACAAAATTTCATTTGAAATCCTCGTATTTTGCAGGAGTTTTCCCCCTAGGCTGGGCGGCATCTCGCGGCAAAATGTACTCGCCTGTAGCTAGGTATCTCAATTTTTTGTTCTTTTATACGCGGGAAAGTGTAATTTTTTAGCTTTTTTATATGGCAAAATGTGGGGCCGCCGCGTTTTGAGTAGCCATGTACTTCATTTATTTTTTGTTCTTAAAAGTATTTGAAATTTTATTTATTTTTTTTGTTGTATTTTCCAATCGCAATAATTCCTATATGTATTTGTTGACTGACAACGCCGCAAAATACCGATTTCTTTTTCTGTGATGATTTTTTAATTCAATTTATGATGCTCCAGCACATTTTATAGCCTTACTTTTTTAATGTTTTTGTCAACTCTTTCACTGCTATTTTTTCTCAAAAATTTATTTATACCAGACTTTTTAAAAATTTATTTTCTGTGATATTTGAAGATTGCCGAGAGTGAAATTATTTATGCCTGTGATATTATTCAGTTTTATGTGATTTTGTCTATATTTATAATAAATTATTTAAAAAGTAGACATTTTAAGATGATTCATTTCAAGAATCTTACAAATTAAACCAAAATGCAGTTTTATTGGTTTGAAAATTGTGGGTTTAGTGGTAGAGTCTATAGAGTCTTTTAAGCTCTATGTCACTTACGGGGCAAACAGTTAAGTTAAAGCAGCAATTCCAATTAAGACAATCCCCAATAAAGGGTCAAGTAATAATAAATGAAAACAATACAATTAAGGCAACAACAATAGAGCAATTAAGGTGAGAAAACACTACCGCCATTAATATAATAAAATAAAATAGTAAAAAAGCCATTGTTTTTTAATCATTCTGGACCGGTGTGTGGAGTTAGAAACTGGTTGAGTCCTCGAAATTCCGAAATCCGAATTTAACATTTTTACTTTTCCTCAACCCAGTTGAGAACTGGGTTGCAACTGCGGCCACAAATTTTTTCAGATTTTTCGTAATAAAGTCTAGTTTGTACTTGTGAGATCAGTAAAGTTTTAACTATTACTTTTTAAAAACACAAATTCGAAAATTAACCTAACACACAGAATTTGAGATCATTAGATTTAAAAGCCTTAAGAGGTTACTGGATTTCGTCGTCAAATTCGAAAGCGTCCATCAAATCCACTGTCAGCTGACGTTTACAATTGCCGCCACTGCACTTTGTTGATTCTTTACCTTCGAAAATTCTAAACTTCAAACATATAATAAAAGACCAAAAATATTTCCGATAAAAAATATTTGCAAAATAAAGAACAAAACGTTCAGAAAATCACAAAAATTGCTCAAAATTATTGAAAAATTGGGCAAAATTGAGAAGTATTTTTTATTGGCTTTCATATATCGTTTTTAGTGCTAAACAATACCTTAGAGGATGGCAAATAAAAAGAAAAAATAATTTTGAAAATTGAAAAATAAAAAATTATAACAAAAAAACAGGGACAAAATTAGGCCATCCTGTATATAAAAAACAAAACAAAAATATTTTAATAAAAAATAAAGAAATTTGCGTACTTTCGAAGACATCTGGCGTGGTAGATGAAGGCGCACGTACATTTATAGGACATACGATGCAGAAAAATAGCGCCTCGACACAAATCGCACACCGGCAAATTAAACTCTGCCTGGACGCCGTTCGACAACTCGGCGGCCGCGCGCGGATGCAGGCGAATAACGTCGCGAACGCGATCCTGAAAATTATTAAAAAATTAAACTAAAATTTAAAAAAAACTATCAAATATTCAAACTTATTTTTTTAATCCAAAACTAGCACATAATTTTTTTTATAAAATTGTTGTTAATTCTAGTTATTTTTATACACACGCTTACCAACGCCAGCCACTGGGCGTCCACGAGTTTATTGAGGAGTTTTTGCGCGCCGCTCGTCGACAGCCCGCCCACTTTGCTGTTGAGAGCGCGATGGATGCGCAACTCGCCAATCGCGTTCTCGCCGTCCTCCGCCGCCGTGTCATCGTTGCCGGACAGCGAATCGAAAGCGTCGTCCGTGTGGTCCGATTTGCCAAACATCATCTTCAACCAAAGCTGAAATTTCGCCAACTCGTCCGTGGTGAAGCCGCCGCTTTGTGACAAAACGTCGGAGTAGCTGCGATCCGAAATCTGCAAAAAAATGTCAGTAAAAAATCGGAACAATTTTTCAAAAGGTTTTATATCGAATTGAAAAAACTTATAAAAAATAAATTGCTTAAATAAATTGATTGCTTAAATTAAAAAAATTGCAAAAAATAGCGTATTTTCATGCGCTTAATTTTGTAAAAAAAACCTCGTAATAGCTGTTATAAATAATACAAAAAAACGTTCGGAGTAAAAAAACTCGAAAAAATACTAAATTACAATTGTTATATATTCTGTGGAGGGTCGAGACTCGTCGGGCACCCGCAAAACCTGCATACCCACTTCTCGCAGTTCGTTGTTCAACTTGTCCAACAACATAACCACTAGCCTTTTATTTTGATCCTTTGTGAGCTGTGTGAACACCGCTGAAAAAAATATCCACTTTTTTGCGCATTCATCATATAATAATTTCGAAATTTCAAACCTTCGTCGAATGAACTAGCAATTTTCAAGAAAGTTGGACCGACTTCTTGGTGCTAAAATCGTGAATGACAGCTATTTTGATAATTTCACATCTTCAATAAATAATAATCTTCCCCATTTCTTTAGAAATCCAAAACGCTTACCAATATGAGCTTTTCCTTGAGGAGAAGTTGAAGAAAGAGTTTGTGCACTTTGCCGAATGCTCCACCAATCACATGCTCCACCCAGAAGTCATCCATTTCTCTTTAACAACTCTATCTTTATCCAAAACTAAAAGCTCATTAAAAAGTTATAAAATCGAAAAAGAACAAGTTGAATAATATATATTCAAAGATTAACAAAATTCAAAAATTTTGAATTCATTTCAGAAAAAAATACACATCAGAATTCAGCCAAAAACCTTTTGATTTTCCAAAAACCGACAACCAATTGACATATTGAAAATTTATTCGTGTAAAAAAATAAATGTTAAAGCATTGATTGATTTGATGTGAGAGTCAACATATCCTTATAATAAACGGTCATAAACGCACTTAAAAAAAGAAACAAATTGTTTGTCGATATGGCGCCGAAAAGCGTTAAACCAACCCCCATCATATCTTCAAAATTAATAACAAATTACCCAAAAAAAATTCTTGAAAAATTCTTGAAAAAAAAAACTTTTTGCTTAATGCGAGAAATATAAAAATATTTCTTTGCGCCTATTTTTTATGTTCGTTTTGTAAATAATTAAAAATGCTGCAGAGGGTCTACTTTATAAAATATAATATAAGAACAAACATTGTATTATAATGGTAAGATCATGTGAAATAATTTAAACAAAAAATGACGTATAAAAGACTGGCAATAAACACTAAACACGGCCAATAAAAAAAATCAAAATAGTTAATAAAATAAATGAAATTAGTGGTTAAATGAAAAAATAGATTAGAAAACACAACCCATCTCTACAAATCCTCTGGATTCATAGCGCCAGCTAGCGCGTGACCCAAACTGTCCGATTCGATGAGTTGGCCGGTCCTCGGATCGATCATCATCTGCTGGCCGGATTGGTCCGGCGGCGGCGCTTGTGGTGTACCCATCATTGCAAAAGGTCTAACACAACAATAAATTAAACAAAAATAAATACAAAAAATTACAAAATAATATTGAAAAATTTAAATTCAAAAAGCTTACTGCATTGTCTGATAGATGAAATGCGGTGGCGGCGGTTGAGAATATTGTGGGTGATGAGTGTAATATTCCGGCCCTGGAACAGAATGCGGCGGATGTTGCAAATACGCTTGAGGCGGTGGCTGAATTTTGCCTAAAACTTCAAAAAACATCAATCTTTCTTATTTACAAAACATTGCCAACTCAGTAAAAAAATCTACAAAACTTTTCAAAATTAATTACTATTTTTTATTAATAGCCAAAAAAATAGAAATTTTTTCAAACAACTAGCCTGTTTGTGGCAGAGAATAATACATTCCAGGCGGCGGTGCGCCTCCATACATCGAATGCGGCGGCAAATGTTGAGAATGGGGTGGAAGCGGTGCCGGCATCATGTTATGTGGCGGTGCTGACGTTGGCATATGATGAAAAATTTGTGCTGAATTGGGTGGAGGGGCGTGGACTTGTGCTGGCGGCATTGGCTGATATTTTGGCTCAATTGTCGCTGATGAAGTTGTCGCTGCGGTCATCGCACAAGACGGCTGGAATTGAGCTTGTTGTGTGAAAGGTTGTGACACCGATGCTCCCGAAGATGTAGATGCGATAAATGAATTCTCTGCTAAACCACCAGACGAAGATACCGCGGAGCCAACCGCCGGCGATGAAGAAATCGACGTTTTTGGCGAACCAGCGCTTGCAAGACCCGCTGACGAAGACGCCGAATTCACGGAAGAATTACTGGCCTGTTTGCGCAAACCAAAACCGCGCGGGCGGCGTGGCGCCACTTTCTTAGCAGCACTGCCAACTGAAGTTGCCGAAGCGTCAACGTTAGACAATTCGCTCTTCGACGATAAATCCATTTTGGTGCTTTCAACACTGGGCGAGCTCGTTAAAGCAGCGATAGACAATGGCGACGTTAATTTCTTAACAAAACATATTTTATTCAATTCATTAAAAATAAAATAATCAAAATATAAACATCATAAATAAAATATCAATAAAAATTTAAGCATTAAAAAACAAAACCCACTTCATCCGTTCGCTTTTCCTTAGCTGGAATAGTGGTATTCTCGGACTTCGCGACCGTGTTCTTCAATGGAGACAAGGAACTTCTCACATCCGCGCTCTTTTTCTCCGGCGACTTTTCTCCGCCACGAGTCTTGGTGGGAAGTAGCGGAGGCGGAGTTGGTTGTCTGGCTTTGCCTCTAGGCTTACGTGCCAGAAGATTCGCGTGGTGATCGTTGTCGCCTGTTGTTCCATTTTTAGACGATTTTACTTTTATTTGTTCCTCTCCGCCAGACTCTTCCCCGTTTTTCTCCATTTCTTCGGCTTTGTCGTCGTTATCCTCGGCCCCCGAAGTTTCTTCCTCCTCTTCTAATTCATCCTCCTCCGGTTTAAATTCCGGTTCATTGTCCTCATCTGATCTAAAAAACCTGGTTAATAGCAAAAAATTCAGTTGCTTCAAAAATAAAAAATAAACGAAAAAATATATATATAAGAAACTTGCCCTGATATTCGTCTGGGTTTAATCGCTCGTGTCAAAGCACCAACTGGTCTCTTGTCCGCGATCTTCTCATTTCCGTCCTCATTCTCATCCACAGCTTCCTCTTCATCATCCACTTCCTCGTCGTCCTTCAGCTCATCCTCGATTATTTTAATTTTTTTCTTCATTTCCACGGCCGCGCGACGTAGAGGTCTGCCCGTCTCCGTTTTCTCATCGCCACTTGAAGCTAAATATTACAAAGATAACGCAAAAAATATTTTCTCATATGACTCTTTAAAAATAATAACTACAGAGCACAAAAAAGCCAAGCAAAACGAATAACCAACAAGATGGCATCTCTAATTCCTCTTCGTCCTCTTCATCCGACGAGAACGCCTTCGATTTCCGCTTAGCAGCAGCGCCCCTGCCACCCTTCCGCTTCTTTCGTTCACCGTCGTCACTGCTACTGTCGCTGCACAAATTGCTGCTGTGGCCACTGGCGTCCGACGACTCATCCGATAAATTTCGACGACCCCATCGGCCGCCACACTTCTTGGCGCCGCGTTGATTCCGTCCGTGCTTTTGATTTTTGTGCTTCTTCGACGAAGAAATTTCGTACTCACTCGACGAATCGTCGTCATTAATAAAATCATCGTCACTTTTAGTAAGAACGCCTCGTCTCCCACTAAAAATATGGTAATGAAAAATTGTAATTTTTAGTTTAAATTTCAAATAATTTTTAATACCCTCTCAGACTTTGGAAAAATGATAAAATCCAACCTTCTTCTTTTCTGAAACTCGCGTGGCAAATACTCGTCCTCGGACGGTTCAGGGTCCTCGGAATGCGCAGCGTCCTCGTCCTCTTTGTACTCCTCGGAGTCCGAGGACTCGGTGACATTGTCGATGTCAATGTCCGTGAGACGATGACGTTTTTTCGCCTGTTTTTTCAGCTTTTTCGAAGGCGGATGAGCGCCAGCAAGACGCTCTACCACCGGTTTGCCATCGCCGTCCTCGCCGCCGACGTCCCTGCCCTGATCCATGCTGACTTTGCGTTTGCGTTCCGCCTCATAAATATTGGCCATATCCTTTCCACGACCCAGCCCAGAAGTGGGTGTTTCCTCTAAAAAATTGATATTTTTATAAAATAAAACCAAACACTTTGTCAATTTATTATTTAAACGGGCCCTAAAATTTTTTTTCAAACAAAGCCCAAAAATAACTGACAATCTCTATGTACAACAAATCTAACCTCGTGTATTAGAAACACCATCTAATTCCATCGCCTCCTAAAATCATAAATGAAAGTAATTATATGTTAAAAAACCAAAAAAAAAAAGTCTGCCTGTAGCTGATCATCGTAAGCTTGAAAGTTGTAGTCGACTTTCGTTGTCGCTCGTCGCGAGCGGCCTTCAGCAATGGTGATAATCGGCCCGTAGTAGCGCTCTTCCAACTTTTTGCGCATTTTATTGCTCAAAACTTTTTTCATTGCCACCTTTTTCGATTTTCGCATGTTCTCATCGTCCGACTCCGATGAAGACGTCGATGCTTCCGAATTTTTGACACCTGCCTGAAACATTTCTAGCCGTTAAAAAATTTCCATTGAGTTTTTGTCCATAATATGTATAAACACCTACATTTGAAGGAATAACGTTGTTCAAAGAGACTCCAATATACTCCATTTCTCGCTTTAATCGATCGGCGGCCGCTTGCTTTCTAAATTCACAAATTGTTTAACAAATTCGTATAACACTAAGAAGATTTGAAAGTACAAAACTAACTTTTTGTCCTCGATTTGCTTGAGTTTCAGTGCTTCTCGAAGCTTGATCAGTGCAAAACTCAATTTTTTCACCAGCATAAAATGATGACATTTCGGACAGAACCAGTCTCCGTCGGGTACGTACCACAGTTGTGGCTTCAGGCACCAAGTATGCCAAGCATCATCACACATGTCGCAAAGCAGTAGCTAAAGCATATTTTGTTAAAAAGGTCAGATCGTTGTTTATACATCTCAATAAAACCTGGTACGAAATTCAATATATATACGAAATTTTTTTTAATTGTTAAATATATTTTTTAACAAAATTCAGCCAGCCGCCTCTCCCCATAAACACCAAAAAGCTCTTACCAAATCCGGTCGCTTTGAGCTCCTGCACTGCATACACAACGTTTTTTCGGTGGCTTTCTTGCGCTCTTTCAGCTCCTCCTCGACGACCTCCTCGTCCTCGTCACTGGACACAAACGTAATTTCCAGCTGTTTTTGTTTACGACCGCCACGGGGCGCCAGACTCGACGCCGGAGGTCGAGCTAGCGGACGGCGACGAATGGGCTTTTTTCTGAAATCGAAATAAAGTTTCAAAAAGATAACAAAAAACCATCTTTTTCACATTTCAATATTACTTTTTCTTCGCCGAGTTGAAGGCATTCGTAGATGAACTCTGTGGCTTTTCGCCATCGCCCAGCATGAAATCTTCATCCGACGAATTTGCGTCCTCCTCCTCGTCCTCGTCGTCTTCCGCGGAGTCGAATTCCTCGCTGGAGGGCGGAAGTGTTTCCTAAATTTTTTAGCGTTGCTCAGCTCCATGCTATTCCCATGAAAAAATATTACCACAAAACACGGTAATTTTGGCTTTTCTTTCGCGATCTTGGCCGCCGAAGTCGTATTCGCAGAAGATTTTTTCGTGCAAAATGTCTTCAAATTACTAATCGCGTTACTCTTTGCACTTCGGCGTGGAAGAATTCGACGCTCGTCCTGTAATAAATCCTCAATGTTTAGAATGCGCAAAAATCAAAAAAAATAATCAAAAACTATTAAAAAATTAACACAGAAAAAAGAAATAAAATTTTTCAAAAATTACCTCCTCCAAAGCGATTAGAGTCTCCTCGTCGATTTCATCCTCTACTTTCTCCTCTTCTTTTTCTTCTTCCACTTCTTCGTCCTTTTTGCTTGGAAGTTTCGCCTTCGGGATTTCCTTTTCTTTCTTTTTGTCCTCTTTCGCCAATTTTTTCTAAAACCCAACGTTTCATTAACGAATAATTCACATAATGTGGCGCATAATTCCAAAATAAATTTAAAAAAAATTTATGTGATAAATCAACCTAGAAATGCAATTCCACCAAACATTTTCTCTCTCAAAAATCAACAACAAACCGAACCGAATACAAACAACCACAACGAAAAACTAGCCTTGTTCATCAGCGACGCGTCTCTAAACAAGTCCAGAAACGTGAAGCGCTTGTTGAAAGTGGTGGTTTCGGATTGCTCCGCTTCCGTTAGTTCCACGACGGGCAAAGGCCGATCGTCCTCTTTGACCACCGACGTCGAGTGTTGTGCTGCTTTTGAATCTGAAATCGCAATAAAAAATTAAAAATCCCATAAATTCAAATTACACTAATTTTTGGTGAAAATTAGACTATTGGACATATGTATATAATAAATAATATTCAAAAATAATGTAAAAAATTTGAAAACCAGAAATTTTCGAATTGCTATCGAGCAATTGATCCTCGTCTATTTCTTCGTCCTCTTCCTTCAAGTCCAATTTCTTGCCAAAATCAGAGCTTTTGAGTGCATCAATGAGGAATAAAAGTTCATTCTCTGACCTAAATTTATCACAGGCAATTTGAATTTTTCAGAAGTGAGTTGATAGAAAAAATTGACCTTGCTTTGAGAGTCCAAGTCCCACCAGACATATCGTCCGGCTCTTCCGTGTAAACACGAATATTAAGGTCACAATCCTGTTGATAAAAATACGAAAATCCATTTTTGTCGTAGCCTATCGGCGCCAGACGAAGCTCGTTCGTTTGATAAGTATTGAACACCTAACAAATTGAAAATATCAAAATTAAAAAATAAAGTGGCGTGTTCAGGAGGAAGCAATAAGGGGTGTGTCCCCTTCCTTTTGAGAAAAAATTTGGAATTTTTTAAAGTAGTTCTTGCCCCTACCCTCACTTTACTTGTAAATTTATTGGTTGCCCCCCATTACGAAGTCCTAGATACTGCTTAATTCAAATTTCGTTAAATATTCGATTTAAATTTTTTATAAAATATCTCAAAATACTCACATTTTCTTTGAATTTGATGTTGCAATCGAACTGACTATGGCAAAGTGCCAACAAAATTGTCAATCGAATTGAAAGCGGCAAATCCGAGTAACTACATCGCTGAAGTTGCGCCGCTTCGGACTCGAGCGCGGGGCAAATTGCGCAAAATTTCTGAAGTGCGCTCTCCCATTTGTCGGCTCTCGCAAACTTTAAGTAAATTTTTCGCATCAATGTTACGTGCAAATCGACAAGTTCGTGATCAACTAAATTGAAAAAATTATTATTCGAAAAGTTTAGAATTATACAAATATAAATATCGAAACATTAAAGATCAATTACAACGAAAAATATGAGTATGGTGCATAAAAAGCAAAAATATCATGCGAACAAACCTTCCTCGTTATAAAGTGTGCAGAGAATTTTCTCGAGTTTAGTAAATGAAATCGGCTTCATGCTTAGCAGTGAAGAGAACATATTAAAGAAACTGCACAACTCCGCGTAAACCGGGTCCTGAAACAGAAGCGATTGGTCCAAATGAGTCACTTCGACGGATTCCTCAGACTCTTCAATGCTTTCGTCAATTTCGTCGTCATTTTCCTTTTCTTCAGCGTCATTTTTGGAAATATTTTCCTCAAGATTATTCGACGGTTTCTCCTCACTGAGCGACTCTTCTTTCAATGTTTCTTTAAGGTCTTTAACCAAATCAGGTTCAATCTTATGCATCTGACCGTTTTGTGGGATATCTACCTCATCTGTTGCAGATAACTCTTTTTTAACGATATCGTCGTCATCAGTTTTCGTTATCGAACCACCTTCCGAACCGG
Organism: Deladenus siricidicola; assembly: GCA_009724625.1. NCBI lineage: Eukaryota > Metazoa > Nematoda > Chromadorea > Rhabditida > Sphaerulariidae > Deladenus > Deladenus siricidicola. Next base: position 27,400 of record SAUE01000064.1, read on the forward strand.
ACAACGTAATTCCTTCGTCCATCCTACAATCCTTTTATCAAAACGTTAATTATTTTTTGAAGCTTTTTTAGACATTTTTAAAATAGGTTTTTTTAATTTTTTAGCACAGTTTAAAATTAATTTCGAAAACCGATTTTTCGAACTTATCTGAAAATTTGTTTTCGGAAGATTACCAACTCGTCAAAAACTGCTGTGTGTCAAAATTTTCGCCAATTTTTTCGAAAAATAAATAAATCTATTTGATTACGGATTGTATCCTTTAAATTCTTTTACAAACAAGCCTATAACAAAAATATTCTAAACCCCAAAAAGCCTAAAACTTGAAAATTTCCACAATTCATTTTCAAAGAATATCGACAGCAGGGAAAACAACGGTCACGTTTCAGATGAAAGCATAAATTGCAAAGTAAATTCAGTGAGTACAACTTATTGGATTTTTCATGAATACTTTCGCTTTCGGAAAAATATCTTATCTCCAATTACAGGGTGCACTTTATATCCAGGAATCTTTTAAACCAATTTGCCCAGGTGAAATGTTTTTCGATTGGTTTCATTTGAATTTTTGAAAATAAAAAAAATTGAGTCAAAAATTGCGCGGCATTTTGAATGAAATTTTGATGCTCTAAAAGTTCTGTGAGAGATCTTAACTTTTTCCTTTAACTTTAAAGTTAAATTAAGTTTTTAACTTTTGCTTAGGGCGTTTCTAACTTTGATGAAAATGAAATTTAATTTTACTCATCAATTTTTACGCTGAATTTTTTAACCCTGGAAACACTGGTTCTGGCGTCCCTTCTCTTGTGGTACATGAAATCTCACTTTTAATTGAATTTCTTAATGAGAATTTTCTCTTAACATCCTCTAATCAAACTGCAGAGTTTTTAATTTATTCATTTGAATCTTATAGAAAATGCAATTTGTACAAATTTTATATAATATTTTACAAATATTGTATTATTAAAAAATCCTACGTGTTTTACATATGCACGTAATCCTCTCACCCATCTCGTTGTTGGTTTATTTCAAGTTAACTGACAGGCAAAAAATCGCGTTTTTGCACACTTTATAATTGTACAATAATAATTGTGATATGTGAAAAACGACTTTTAAGAGTTCATTTTTGTTTTCTAGCTACGAAATCGTTCTCTACTCCGGAGATACTCCTGATGTTGTCTTTTTCAGCAGCACTTCGAAATAGAGAAGCAATCTTACATGTATTAAAGCAATATTTTGATGAAAATCTTCATTACAAGGTATCTAATAAATATGACATAATTTATTTTAACTAATTTCTGCGTGTAACAGTTGCTGGAAATAGCGTCCGGGTCCGGCGAACATGTTACATATTTTGCAGAACATTTACCAAATATAATATTTCAACCGTCGGAAGTCAATCCTCGCTACCTTCACAGTATCGTCGCTCATATTGACAACCTTAAGGTATACATATTGTGTTTATGTTTTTGGGCATTTTCTGATCAAACATTATTATTAGCTGCCCAATATCAGAGTTCCGTTGAACATTGACGCTACAAAACCGCCCGACTTTTGGCCTTTACCGGCCGATTATGGGCCCGCTACGTTGGATGCGGTGTATAATGCGAACATGATACACATTAGCTCGTACGCAGCGACCGATGGTCTTTTTCGGGTATAAACATCATCATAGATGAGTAATACAAACCTAATAAAATATATGTATATCTTAGGCCGCCGGTGGTCTATTGAAGCTAAAAACGGGCAAACTTTTTCTCTACGGACCTTTCGCATTTGATGGTAAAATATCGCCACAAAGCAACGTTGATTTCCATCGATCACTGCTCTCACAGAATTCAGAGTGGGGTCTGCGCGACGTCAAAGATTTGGAAAAAGTAAATTTCAGAATTTTTAATAATATTTTTAATCATATTTTTTGCAGATTGCCGCTCATAATGGACTTCTCTTAGAGGCCAAACATCCAATGCCAGCAAATAATTATATTCTGGTATTTGTAAAACGCTAATTATTGTTTTTTTTTGTTTTCTAATGAGATTAATTTCAATTTTGTAATTGCTAATAATTAAATTAACTCACGATTTTTGGTATAGAAAAATTGTACAAAGCAAAGTGAATTTTATGCGCCAAAAAAAATCACAACACAAGCAATTAAAAAGAAAATGAGATCGATCGCTGAATTGCTGAGTATCATTAAGAACAATAGGGATTTGTGAAATGTGTAATAAAATCAACTAATTATGAATCTGTGTATTGAAAGTAATTGTAATTTAAAGCAAAAAAATCTTTCAAAAATAACGACTAATTGAAGGCAAAATTTTTTTACATTTTTCTAATGACTATTGTCTAACGGCAAGAATTACGAATTAAAAGGAAGACTGGACTAAAATACAAGGGTGGTTGTGAAAAATCTAGCTATTCGTAAAATATATCAAATTCAAAATACTTAATTTGGTTGTGGTAGCGACCAAAGCACGGCCGTACGATCCGCGCTAGTGCTCAAAAACGTGAAATCCTGTGGATGCCATCTACAAAAAATAAGAATCACTTTTATAACCAAAATTACTTTTTTTAATCATCCGGTTGAAATTAGTAATTCATAAATTTCTTTTGGTTTTGGAGTTTTACCTGCATTGGATGACTTTGTCGGTGTGCTCCGCCACGGGTAGGTACGTAAGTGGTGCGGTCAGGTCGCCGCGTATATCCGTGATCACGACCCTAATACACAGTAAATATGAGCAAATTTCAAAACAAAATGTATATATTGTCAATTTGAAATGGCCAATATTCTTCAAAATTGCAAAACAATATGTAATATAATGTAAAAATAGTATTTGTGGGATATTATAATTAAAAAAGAAGGAATGTAAATGTACATACCTCTTATCATATGATCCAGAAAGCAAGTAATAGGCGGCATTACTGCACCTCACAGTTCGTACCTCATCGCCGTGCGGTCGGAAAGTTTGCACAACTCTTCCGCCGATAATGTCGTAGAGCAACACGGAGGCGTCTTCGTGGCCGGAGACTAGCAATTTCCCGCTTGGATCGACGCAAACGCTGGTTACCGGAGAATCTGACAGTAAATAATTATTGTTCAAAATATATTTTTTGAATTTGCGCTTCTTTAATGACTCACTTGATGTTCGAACATTTGGAACAATGACATTAACGGCCGAAGACGCGCGCAAATCCCAGAAACGAATCGTCTTGTCCTGTGAACAACTTGCAAAACTTGTGCCCGGCCCCCAACTATATAATCCAAGAATTGGAGCTAAAATTTAATTTCACATATTATTAACTCGTCTTTCGGGTTCAAAATACAATTTCTTTTTGATTATGAATAATATAATTAGCAACAAATAATTACCTGTATGCCCGATAAATGATTTAAACGTCCGTCCGGTGGTGCAGTCCGTCAAACAAATATGGCAATTACCGGCTCCACCCGACACGACTATGCTCGAGTAGTTGGAGGTATCTTCCATAAAAATTAGCTCTCGAACCGTACCGTCGTGCATCAACAACTCCATTTCGGCACCTACACAACATTGGCACTCGATTCATTCAATTTTTTAGTAAAATGAAAAGGCCTACCTATTTTGCACTCGTCGGCGTTAAATGCCATCAAACGAAGCGTTTTGTCGTTAGAGCCGGTGGCGAGCAACTCTCCCGACGGATTGAATCCACAACAGTACACGCTTCCACGGTGTTGCTTAGGTCGTGAGAGAAGAATTTCCGGGTTGTTTGGCAATGTGGAACCCTGTTTGTGTTCCGCACTAAAACAATAAATTTAAACGGTCTATAACACAACTCTTCAACCGACTTTAAGTAATTTTCTACTTACGTTACACGTCTAATATCCGGATATTTGCAAATAAGCATTTGCTTCGAATTTGTGCCAATAGCAAAAAATTTCCCACTAGGATGAAATGCCACAGCACGAATCGCTTGTGAATCCTCATACCTAAAATACTCAATTACAAATTTTATAAATTGTGGATATAAAAATTTTTTTTACGTAAAATTCAAAATGCGCGGCGCATTCAAACAATATAGAAAAATATTTTTTAGATTTCCCCAAAAAGATTTTTGCAAATCATATTCAAATATTCAAAACACAATTGTCTTTCATTTTAAGCCAAAGACCTTCAAAATTAATAAAAAATAATATAAAAATTCAATTTTTCAAATTAAAAAGCAGCCTAAAACCAACTTGCAAAGCGGCACAAATTGAAGTGGTGATGTGTCATCGTTCGATGAATTTCTCCGAAAAATATTCGACGGCGCTCCATGCACTATTCGAGAGCCTTCCGCCGACGGAGATCGCTCCACAATTCCCAACGGCGCGGAGGGATACGACGGCGGAATTAGAGATTGGGTCCGATTTGGCACAATATTTTGCACGGATGGATTAAAGCTGTTCCGACTATTATCGTTGAATGGCTGATTTTGGCGCATATCCACCATGTTCGTGATTGGCATACTTCCTTCCGCAAACGACCTTGGCCTCATCACAGAAGACTGGAAATAGTTGCCAGCCATATTCATTGGAACTTGATTAGGGAGTGGGTGCCTCATGTCCGCAATCATCGACACCGGCCGCTCATTGTATGACATGTACGGATGCGGTTGCTCCTGACGAAGAGAAACGCCGGCGGCAATCGATGTTTGCAGATGCATCATGTTCGGCTAAAATATATGTTCAAATCAAACAACCATTCAAAAGAAGTAAAACAATAAAATATAGACACAAATAAAATAAAATATAATATAAACACTCATCATACAATTTCAGTAACTTACCATTCTATTTGTCCCCATATGATTGTGCATATTGTAGTCTTGGTTGTTCATCATAAAGTTGTTTGGGTTTTCCGCCATTGATCCCATAGTACTAACGGCTAAATACAATTTACTTATATAAATTTAGCTTACTCAAAAAATATGTAATGCTGCAAAAAAAGTAACTAAAAAAGAACCGGTTATTTGTTGGTTATTCTTGTTGGTGAATTCCTGGAAAAGTCTCGAGTTGATCATCGGATTATCGTTGCTGGCGTTGTTGTGCAGTGCGGAGACATGATCGGCGAAGGAGGGCACCGCCGAAGAGCCGGGCGTGGGCAATTCGGGTACGGGCGGTAGGGAAGCGCCGCGCAGAGAGCTCAGCGCAATCGACTGATTGCGTCGACAGATCGCGTCAAGCTCACGTCTACTATTTGTTGACGAGGAAATTCCGCTGGAGCTGGTACCGTTCGTACCGCCAAACGACGATGCCGATCCACCGCATTCGACACCGGTGTCCGCGCTGTTGGGTGTAAGACTAAAACCAAAAATTTGAATTTATAAAGAGCTCAAAATGCACAAATAAATAATATAATTTTATTTTTAAATAATTGGACAACATTTGAAATTTCTTTCAATTTATTGCAAAACCTAACATTTTCAAAAAATGTACTTTTCAGTTCTTTTTCGAGCTGATCAAAACCAAAAAAAGCTAAATAAAAAAACATATCCTACCCGTATGATGTGGGCGCCGAATTCGTCGAGATTCCCGGTGAAACTGACGCCGCTTGGGACGTTGGTTTCGCGGGAGAATCGACGATATTTTCCAACATGCTCGTAATTAGCTGACTCTGTCGCATTGTCGCTTCGTCGTCCAACTTCCTCACATTAATCGAAAATCCACTCAACGCGGCGGTTGTGCTTTGTGACATTGGGTGTAGTTTTAAGTCGTCTTTGTTGAATTGCGCATCTGATGTTTTTTTGAAAATACGACAAAAAAATCATCGTCAATTTCCACTTGATTAATAAAAATAAATGGTTTTCGGGTCTTTTCAATTATTTTCACGTCCACATCGATCGGCGAATAAAAACTTATATCCATTCTTACCAACCCATTTCCTATTATACCTATTATAAAAACTCACACGGCTCAAAGGCAATGGAGGAGGACATTCCCGACGGCATAATCATCGACTGGGACATTTTTTGCGCACACTTCAGCTTGGCGTGAGGCACCAGAGAGTGCGGAAATTGGCCGCCTGGCTTAATTGGCGTCGCCAAAATTTGTTCCGTCCATTGGGCTTCCAATTGTGGCTTTCTGAACATTTCATAAATATACACTAAAAACAACGAGTGGCTAACTTTAGAAATGTTTTTGATAATAAATCTTTGTTCCAAAATCTATAAATTTATTGTAAAATCGGATTCTTTTCGATTTTTTCTTGGTGTAGTCAAAAATTGCTAAAAGATTTTATTTATTTCAGACCAAACTTCGCAAAAAAATTTGTAAAATCATTCAATCACTACATAAAATCCTAAACAATAAAACGAATTTTTTAGTTAAAACACCCCGGTACACTTTATGTGTATTTTTACGCATTAATATTCAAAACGTTACTTCATACTCTCCAACTTGAAATCAAGAGCTTTTTGTTGAAAGGGAACCGTAAATTGTTCGTCGCCGAGCACTTCCAACCAGGACACAAGCGACAAATCCATAGAGGAGAGCTTCTGTTTGGGGAGTAAAATTTCAGTAAACTTGTATTGCGGACCAGGCGCTGAAAAAGGGAATTTATTTATATTAAGAAATAAAATTTCAACAATCTACCGTTCTTTCCTTCTAACGCTTGGTTCTGACAGTAATCAACGGCTCCTTCGTACAGAATTCCCTTCGAGACAAGCTGAATTAGTCGGTCATTAATGGCGTTTTCGTTATCGTCCGCCTTTTTTAAATTTCCAACTTGCAATAAATCCGATACCAACGGCAATATCTAGACAATTTACATGTTCAAAATATTTTTATCAAATTCACAAATTAATACAAAAACTAAATTATAAATTTTCACCTTGTAAAAGCACTCAATTCGCGCGCTCGACGGATTCCAACTTTTGAGATCTTCGTGGTCCGACAACTTTTTCAAGGTGAGTAAAGCGCAAAGTCGGCGAAATTCTTCCGAAGACGAGCACAAATCCTCCAGTTCCTTTAAGCACTCAACAATTTCCTAAATACAATCAAAACTTTATGTCAACTTTTTTAAATTTAAACTTTCCGCAAATTTTGGAAAAATATTTTTCTAAGTACTTTCTCAATTACATACAAAAGTTACATTCTAAAAGTTAGAAATACATAAAATCAACAAAACCAGCTCGCCAGTGTCGTCGCCAGGAATTTTTCATGGGTGAGAGAATTCAATCAGAAATTTTTCCAAACGATGGGGAATCGTCAAAATTCCCCTCTCACTTATCCGCGCAATTTTCCGACAAAAAAAGCAAAAAACCCAACCTCCACCGCGAAATCGTTGTCGTGCATAAAGCCGGGCTCCTGCTTAATGCACAAAAGCTCGTAGTACTTGTACTTCATAATAGAGTAGCGAAAATTGCGTATGTCGAAGTCGGCGATCTCCTTCAAAGGCGCCACAAAATCAATGGCGTTATCCCACTGGCCGTCGAGAATGAGTTGGCGCAGGAAGAGAACGTCCTCGGAAAAATCGCCGTTAATCACGCCCGCCTCTCGTTCCAATGAAAGCTGGAAAAAAAATTACATTTGGACGGATAGTGGATATGTTTGAAGTTAAAAATTCAGGGTTTAACACCACCATTTCTTGCACCTGAAATTGAAGTTTATTTTTGTAGAAAAGTTTGTGGAATTCCTTGTCCACACCCCAATCTTCGACTTTATCTAATATGTAACAGCTAAACAATTCAAAACCGACAGCAATTACCTGAGCAATGTGAAAATGATGGTTCTCCAAAAACTCCAAAATTATTTTCAGAACGTCACGTTCCGAAATGCAGACGGTAATGGATGATGGCATGATTTAAGAGCCGTCAAAAGACAATAATTTGCTGAATATTCAAAAATGATTTCACATTCTCCCCATGTGAAAACGGAACGCTACAAGCATAACTAGCAGATTTTTTGAGAAAATATGAAAGAAAGGCCACTCAAATAATTCCGCTAGCAGCCCATAAAGCAAAACAAGTGCGCCCTAATCACCCTCAAATTTCAGTGAAATGAGTGGAAATTAGTCAAAAAATTAAAAAAGAAAATTAAATTTAAATTTGCAAAACAGAAGGAAAGATTATGATTAAATTTGAATAACAGACGAAGTGACAGAAAGTAAAGAAGAAACTACGTAAGAGAAAAAAAATAATAAAAAATAAAAACAAATATTACAGTACCCAACAAAAAATTTTTTTACCGTGCCAAAAATCAGTTCTCATCGCCAGCAATCCCGAGTTTGTCACATATATTCGATGTGATTTCCAGCTGTAAAAAAATGAAATACAAAATAACGCAAAAAAGTTCAATTCCTTGAAATTTTAATTTTGCGAAATTTAAAAAATGTATAAATGTTATCCTCATATTTTATTTCGTCAATGTCACTTAGCATTGCCTTTAATCTTAATTTGGTTATTGCAAGAATTGGTAAAAATCGCCTCGAGATACACGAATTTGCCGGAGGCGTTTACCCTAAGGTACATTTTTGAATTTGCCAATTTGGCCTTCGCCTTTAATTTTCGCTTTGCTCTTGTGCTCGCAGCCAAACAAATATCAGTCATTTTTAAAATTTTACATTTTCGATGTAGGATTTTTTTCGTTTACTTTTAAAATCCTAAATTATAAATTTTTCATTGTTAGATTTTTTGGAAGGAACACTATAGAATATTGCCTGCCAAGCCATCTATAAAGCCATTCCATTTTGTTCCGAAATTATTTGGAACAAAATTTTTTTGAATTTTATACCTTGGTAGATTTCGGAACTGACGATTTATACAAAAAAACGTGCAAAAAAATTCCTAGAGCTATTGTTAATCGAGTTTTTGACGCTCTTTTGATTAGTATATAAAAAGTTACAAAAAGTCGCGGATATTATTCTGCAGTTAGTGGCCTTTATTGGGCCACGGAAATTTCTAATATTTAGAAAACTTTTTTAATTGTGGTTAAAGTTACGAAAATAAAAATCCATTTGCATACGATCCAATATTGTTGATTTCCTTGTCAATCATACTGTAACATTCCTGGTTCCTTACCTCAACATTTTTCTTACGAGTTATCGTACCGCTTTTTTGAAAAGAAATTAGCCTCGAGCATGTAAAAATGAAACGAACTTTCTAGCAACCTTTTGAAATTTAATTTTTATTATGTTTTAATGAATTCCGTTAAGACTTTTTCGGGGTTTTTTTGTTGGGGCGTTTTGTGATGTTATCACGGATAAAGGCTTTTTACATGTTATTCTTGGAAATTTATTCTCTGGAGAAAATGAACTACTTCCACACTGACCTCGTTGTATATGTAGTTCAGCGATGTTTTTGTGATTACTCATAAAAATAAAATGTGCCTCTGGGTTGGTAAGCGGATATTTGTATAATTTTTTGTGCAGTGAGTTAAAATTGCAATTTGGGCGTTTTTTGTTGTTGAAGAAAGGTGTCTCGGAGCACAAAAAAATTTCATCATGTTTGAAATTTCATTTTTTAACAAAATTTGAGCAAAGTATTTTGTTTGTTTGATGTTCATTACTTCAACTTTAAGGATAAATTTTTTTGATTTGATTTTCATACCTTGTTCTCAGATTACTACTTCTGCTTTTGACCAATTTGTATGTTTCTCCTTTAAAAAGTCCAATACGCGTCCAACGCGCCCCCTCCCCCCTAGACATGGAACCCCCCTAGACATGCTGATGACCTAATCCATTCGTTATTTCAGGCACATATGAATTCCGAAACTTACCTCACCAATAATCCAACCATTCTTGATTCTGCGGCCCAAATGATGCAGCTGTTGATGTCGACCGCTCATCCGCAAATGCTAGCTAGTAATTTTAGCCAAGGCGTGATGGACGTGCAAGAATACATGCGTCTGATTTCCACTTTGCAAAGCTTCAACGAGTTGGCAAAATTTTCCGACAATATCGCTTCAAATGACACAAAAGATGTCAGCGAGATTGGCGCGAATTCAAACATCACCGCCGAATCGTCTCCAAATGACGGAAATTTCGCCCCCGTTTCAACGGCCGGTCCAACTTTTACCAACAATACCAATACCAACAACAACAATAACATCAATCCGGAAAATGCTGACTTAAACGGGCTTATCGCAAAATTTTTGGAAGATCTTCCACAACAACTCCGACAACAACAACTAATGCAACAACAACAACAACATTTAACTCAACGTCAAAACTGCGAACAGCGAAATTTCTACATGCAATCATTTCCGAGTCAGCAGAGACAGTCCCCGACGTTGAAACCCTCTAAAATAAAGACTGTTAGCAGCAATATTGGGGGCCAATCAGCAAAAAATCCACTCGCAAACCAAACACAGCGCACAAATCCGGGCGCGATGTTTCACGACCAAGGCCATAATACGCCCTCGCTAATCGACACATTAAATTTGTACGTTAACCACACGAAACAAGCGGGTAACAGCGGCGTTTTGGCCCAACCATTCGACCCAAACCTCGCTAGACATAACCCGTCCATCAATCATTCGACAAAGACGGTTGAGGTCGGCGGCTGTGGGCCGTGCCGCGTGAAATTTTTCGACTGGGCAGAGATGGCGCGTCACGCTCAACACCATTATCCGTCCACGTTCTTCATCTGTCAAACGCCAAACGGAAATGCGCAGAACAGTGCAAATTTTCAATCATCTCCGACAATTACACAATTTTCACCCGCGCAAATTTCAGCTCTAAATCAGAGCCATCAATCCGATAATCATGACAATAATAGAGCACAAATTCACACAGAACCATCCGAATTTTCGGCGTCAAAAACGACGCCGAAAGTTGTGCGAAAGTCGCGCGCCAAAGAGTCGAAAGTGGAGCCCGCGTTTCAGTATGAAATCTGCCCGAAATGTTGTCGAACCTTTCCAAATTCCAATGACTTGACGGCGCACTTGATGGAATTCCACAGCGCTGAGGTTAGTCTAGTTTGCTGCTTTAAAAAAAATTAGGTTTATCATAGGCAACTTTTAGCTGGGCGAAAACAGCAGCGGCGCTAGTTGCTTCAAATGTTGCTTTTGTCAAATTCAGTGCGCCGGCCGTGCGAAATTGGACGAGCACCTCAAATTGCATCTGCGCGTGTGCACACAATGCAATAAGGTAAATTGTCGTGGAAATTTGATTAAACCGCAAATTTAAATCGCGAACGATTTTTTCCCAAAGTATTTTCCCAAATTGAAGAAAATAATTCTTAGAAGATAACAAAAACAGAGTCATTAGTCTATGCAAATAAAGAAGAAAATTTCCGCACTCTTAATTTCAGACATTTATGACGAACTTCGACCTGAATTTGCACATGGGCACTCATACCGGCTACACCTACGATTGCAAGGACTGTGGCTGCTGTCTGCCCGACCGCCGCTCGCTTGCCGACCATAACCGCGCTCATCGCGCGCAGCTGGCCGCCAGTCGCGAAAGCGGCGGCAGCGACACTACCGAGGTACATACGTACATATATGGTTTTCATCATAATAGCAGATGTGTATGTATAAGAGAGTATGATGTTAACAAACAGTATCTAATGTTTTTTGGATTATTGATTAATTTTAGACTTTTTTAAATAAATTTTTTGATTGTTTGTAAAGTGATTAATCGAGTTTATATGTGAGAAATTTTAGAACGCTTCGCCTCCTGCGGCCACCGTTGAAAATGGCGGAGATGTAAAGTGTAGTCCGATACAATCGAATCGGCTTGCGAACGGCACGCCGTCCAATAATGGCCTGAACGAGGATCAGCAAGGAGCCGGCTCACTCTTCGAAGCAAATCCGCTGGCGAGAGGGCCGGAGTGCCCGAAGCGAAAGCGAAGTTCGCGCAGAAAAAATGGCGAAAAGTCGCGTCGACGAACCACGCTCATTCCCGTGGAAGTCGACGCGCAAATGCTGGCGTCTGCCGCGTCAACGGCACCAAATGGTGTGTGAGTTGGTGTGTCTAACGCGAAATACATAAACGTGGCTGTAGCAATAAATCAGGAAAATTAGCTTCAAAATTTTGTCGGATTCAAGTAAAAGAAAAAGAGATAGAAAGAGAGAGGGGGAGAGAGAAAGAAGGGAAAGAGAGAGAAAGAGAGAGAAAGAAAGAGAGAGAAGGAGAGAGATATAGAAGCAGAGATAGAGAGATTCAAGTAAAAGAGGAAGATAGAAAGAGAGAGGCAGGGAGAAAAAGAGAAGTATGTAAAAATAGTGTGTAAAAATAGAGAACAGTTAGATATATGTATGTATTGGTTAAGAATACAACGCAAAAGTATGCTATATTTAAAAAAAATTAAAATTCATATCTATGCATTAAATTCATCATTTTAGAAGTTTTGCCACAACCGAACTTGCGCGAATTCCTTGCCCAAAATCCCGACCTCGACCTCACGAAGCTACACCATTTGGCGTCCAATTTCCACAAAATTGAGGAAAAGAATAGCCCACTTGATGGCGCGCAGCAGTCCGGCCACGGCCTGAATGGCGTCCTGGCGACGGCGACCGCGATCATTCGCGGCGGAGCGAAGTTCGGCGCCAAAGTGGAGGATCCCGCCGATGATGAGCCGAATAAAGAAAAGTCCAGGACAATCGTATAGCGCCGCGAGTCACGATTTCATTTTGTTATTATTCTCGTTATGCATAAGACTCTAACGACGAAAGTATTATAATTTAACTTACATCAAATTCAATCCACTGTGAAGGCTTTACAAATATGTATGTGTGGCGTCTTCAAAAAGTATTTAATAAAAAATGTTTAATAAAAATAGGGTTTTCAGGCATGCTGATATTATATTTAACAACATTTTTTAGATTGGAATTGATTTAAACGCGATACGGTGNGGGGGTTAAGCGGAAGGCTGTACCTCTGCTAGCCGGCGGAGCTGTCCGCATTCCTTCTACGCTTATCAGAGGGGGAGAGACTGGTACGTACATACCACCGGGTTTTTAGCTCCTGAATTCATGGCTATGGATAAAATTTTCGGCAAAGCTTCGAAGTTTGGAAATGAAGTTCATGAAGTTTAGTCAAATTCCCATCATTTTATTGTTGAGCAGCTCTCAGTGAAGTTTCCAAAAAGAAAATTTTCGTTTTTGACTTTACATTTTTTACCTTCGTGCTTTCTTCCAATATCGCCTAGCTTGCTTTCCTCAGAAACTTTCGCCGCCGTTTGTATTTGGCTCGAAAAAGAGCTTTTTTCTTTCTTTCTTCCTTTCTTTCTTTTTAAAAAAAAAGTTGAATTCTTTTCTTTGCTAACTTCAAGATTACCATTTTTTCTAACCTTACTTTTTACGAATTTTCTTACTTTTCACGACTTTTTTTTAACCTTTCTAACCCTTTTTTTCTTTTTTTCATTTAACTGGCGCTAACACACGTATTCATTCCCTTTTTGCCTTTGCTTTCCAAATTAGCAAGCCAAAAAGATTCCAGAAGCTTTGTCTCTCTCTCTCTCAAAGAAAGCTTTGTCACATTGTTTTGGCGTTGAAAGCCTGTGGCTAGCAGCTAGCGCTTTCGCTCTATAACCTGGCCGTGCTGCTGTTTCGCCGCTGTGTGCGCCGTTTCACCCCTCACTTTGCACGACTAATTTACGCCTTTTTTTCACGAGAAAAAGCTAACGAGAAAGCACATTCTTTTTGCTTTCTTGTTGAATTGTGCGCCAAAAAACAAGCGGAAATTTTCGTTTTTGTCGCGTTATTGTTCATTAAAGGTGCTTTTTGCCATTTTATGAACAATTTGGGATTTTTAATTTAACGGATTCCTCGCACCCTCAAGGTGGGGGGCCCCACTCGTTCACCTAACTATTGTTTAATCTCCCCCCCCCCACTGATTTATCTAACGCTTGTCTAATTCTGTTACAGCTACCAGGTTGGTCCCAGGAACCAGTGTGATGCATGGAAGAGATGGAGCTTTTTCCAAAACTCAGCTCCGAAACCGGAATTTTTTATCGGCTCCGGAAAACCAGGTCGGGGTAAATTATATATGTATTACCTGAAGACATGTGTGTATATATCTACATATTTTTCTCGAACTTTTTATCTTTTTTTTACTTTCTTTAAACTTAAAATGTTAAATTTTTTTAAATTTCAATCGTAAACACAAATAAAAAAGCGCTACATACATATAATCACAAGTATAAACATGTTTCTGTGATTCAAGTCACAGCCCTGCTCTTCACTATACTCTGAACGGAAGTAAATATATTTTTAAGTGGGCTACCATTGGGAGGGGGGAGGGTTGCCTTTTTTTGCCGCCGCACTCACACACACAATTGGGCCGCCGTCTACCCGTACCACGCGATTACTTTTTCATTATTTTTGCTTTCTTTGTTACTAACTATTCTTTTTTTTGGCCCTGGAAATGGCCAGCAAGCACAAATCAACGCTGCTATGAACAATATTGTGTGGGTCTTTCTTCCGCTTCTATTGTTGGCGCCCGCCGCGCCCATCGATGAGGGCGGAATTACGCGTGGCGTGGGCGGAGTCGGCGCGATAAAGCGCAAAAAAGTGCCGTGGTGAGTTATTTTCATTACGGTATGTGGCTACGGTTTATGTATGTATATGTAATGTCATACATATGTATACATGATCAAGCTTTAGTGAAAAGAGCTTAGTGAAGGAAACTTGACTACAGTTTCTGTAATAACCGTAAATATGTACATATACACATTACCGTAGTCTGTTACCGTAGTGCAATTTCAGCAAGCGTACCGCCTTCAACCGTCGCACCACCAATTACCAGGCGTGGAAGGAGCAAATGACGGTATGCGAGCTGCTGGAGGACTACGATCCCGCCGTACGGCCCTTCGGCCGCGACAGCCCGCAAATGGAGAAAAGTAATTAATTCGCCCAAAGTTTTATGTTTTAAATTGACGCACAATTATGTATTGTACATATTTAGATGGACCGGTGATCGTGACGACGAGCCTCTTCATCCAATCCGTCAGCGCCGTTAGCGAACGAAACATGGTGAGTGAGGAGGGCGGCGCAACTTTTTTAATACTTTGCATGACCTCCAAAGTAACTAAAAAATCAAATTGGCCCAGCATAATATGCTGCTCCGAAACTCTTTTTTCCACTAAAAATTACGTTGTGCTATTCCAGGAATACGTGGCGCAGTTCCGCTTCCAGCAGGAATGGTTCGATGATCGGCTCCAGTTCACGCACCAAAGCGAATTCCGCAACTTCGACTACATCAACGTCGCCCGCGACCAGAACTTGTGGATTCCCGACAGTTTCTTCCAAAACGAACGCAACGGTCACTACCATATGCTCGATCAGGCAAAAAAATTTTTTTTCCCAAAAATTGTTTTTTATTCCTTTCCTAAAACGGCTGCCTCTCTGTCGTTCTCTTCGTTGAACACTGTGTATGTCCGTGTCTGATGTGTTTATGTATGTCCCACAATTTCTCTGTTTCAGATTTTGTCTAATCGTCTGGCGATCTTTGTGTTTTCCTTGGTATTAAATTTTTTTTCTTTGCTATTCTAAAATTACTTCAAGGCATACTGTACTGTGTATATACATATACTGTACATATGCATACGTATACTGTACATATGTATACATATACTGTACATATTTATGTATTATTTTTTGGTGATTTTCTACAGTTTTTGGATGAATTTTTCGGTATTTTTTTCAGGAAAATCGTTTCGTCAGAGTTCGCTCGGACGGCAAAGTTTTCTATAATCGACGCCTGACGCTGACGCTCGCCTGCAATATGAACCTGCTGAGGTTTTTCTAGCCTTCTTTTTTAAGGAAAATTTAAATAAATTCAAAAATTTATATAGAAAAAATGTTCAAAAAAAATTTCAAAAATGGCTTCATTCACATTTATACGTATATATTGTGTATTATACATACATATCATGTATTGTATTGTTATTAATTTAATATAAATTAATTTTTACGACTTCAGATATCCCATGGACGTTCAGGAGTGCCTTATCGACTTTGCTAGCTGTGAGCTTTTGAAGATAATTTTTGCTTTTTGGGTTATTTGAACAATTTATTTCTTTACCTTACCTTGTTGTGTTACTCTCTTTACATCTCAAAAATCAACAAAAAACAAACAAACAATTATTATTGAAAAATTTAACAATTTGAGGGTGAATTTTTGTCATAAATTTAAAAAATAATTACAATATTTCGTAAAATAAATTAAAAAATTTTAGCGCCAATAAATTTTGGTAAATAAAAAAATTTCAAAAATTTATAGCATAATTTTTTATTTTTTTATTAAAAAAATATAGACGCCTATACCACAACGGACATCATCTACCAGTGGGACGCGGTGGGCATCGAGTTGGCGCCGACGGCAAATGGCGCGCTGCCCAACTTCGAGATCTCGGCGCTGCGCAACGACACCTGCCACAGCAAGACGAACACTGGTACGCGCCATGTGCCATTATTTGTATAAAATTTGGGGAGTGAGAGAGAAAGAGCGAGATGGAGAGAAAGAGAAAGACAGAGAGAGAGAGAGTGGGAGTAAGAGCCTGGAAAGGAGTGAGAGAGTGAGAGAGAGAGACCGACAGAGAGGGAGAAAGAGAGACAGACAGACAGACAGAGACAGAGAGAGGCAGAGAAAGAGAAAAATAGCGAGAGAGAGAGAGAGAGAGAGAGAGAGGGAGAGGGAGAGGGAGAGAGAGCTACAAATACATGTACATACATGTATCTTCCAGGCAGCTACAGTTGCTTACGGGTGCATTTGACTTTGAGGCGTGTTTTCTCCTTCTTTCTCCTACAATTGTACATACCGTCGGCGATGCTGGTGGGCGTGTCGTGGGTATCGTATTGGATCGATTGGAAGTCGACGGCCGCGCGAGTTCCATTGGCCATTGTAAGTGAACCGATTTCGCCTACATACATAATGCTAAAATACCGTAGGAATACAGTGCATTTCATAAGTTAATATAATATATTTAATCACAATCTCAATACAGTATGCTCCATAAAATAAAATACGGTAGTAAAAAAAATACAGTCAAATAACACATCGCAAAAATACAAACAATTCAAGATGTACTGTACCAAAAATTCACCAATTCCTACAGTAATGCTGAACGTAATACCGAAACCAATGCTATTGTAATTTTATTTAAACCGCAATAAAAATACTTTTAGGTAACATTGCTGACGATGATCACCACCTCACACGGTAGGAATTGAATTTTTTTCTCTTAAAATTTATTTAATTTTATTAATTTTTAAGCAATAAATTCGAATTTGCCGCCGGTCAGCTATGCGAAATCCATCGACATTTGGTAGATCATATTCAATATTCAATAAAAATGGAAGAAAAAATAATAATTGGTGACAATTTTAGGGTTGGCGGATGTGTCGTGTTTATTTTTGGTTGGTTTTTTGTGGTATTTTTCGCTAAACATAGTATTAATGTTTTCTTGACCCCACCCCCTCCCACCTTTGACTAATTATGGAATTTGTTTAATGATTTAATGATGAATTTCTCAAAAAAAAGTTTCATTTAAAACTTTTGAATCCCCCCGAAATTGCGGCAATTTGTTTTCCGAAAACTCTATTTTTGACATAAATTTCGAACTTTTTTTTCAGCCTCGCTCATCGAATACGCCATCGTGAATTACATGGGAATTCTCGACGAACATCGGTGAGTATGAATACAACAAAGTTATGAAAATGAGAACTACCCAACCCCTAACCCCGCTCAGCACACCCCTACTTCCCCCTCAATCAATAATCTTCACTATTTCCCGTTTACTTGACATACACAAAAGAAAACGTCTTCTTTCCCACTTCCAAAATCCAAATTTGAATTTGCGCCAGAAGTGAAGGATTTTTGAATTTGCACCAGAAGTGAAGGATGAACTGGTATATGCAAATTGTAGCTCACATGCAAATTGTGGCCCACATGCTAATTGTGGCGCTGGTATGCAAATTGTGTATAGCGCTTTTGAATTTACACAAAAAATGAGAATTCTAGTCTCCATGGGCCCCAAACCCTAGCCCCACTCAGCCCAGTGGGGTGACCCCGCCCCCACTTCCCCCTCAATCAATAATCTCCACCATTTCTCGGGTTTATTTTTGACATCCGTCACACAACGAAGCCGCTTTCAGACAAATGCGCAAAATCACGCTGAATCGAACTCGATTGTCGAACGTGGCCGACAATCGGATTAGCTGCTCGTCGGGCGGCAAGGAAAGCACCGCGTTCGTCTCGCCACCCGCCACGCCGCGCCTCGTCAAAAAGTCGGAGCTCGCCGGCCGCGAGCGTGGCACCAGCGCGAAACGCGTGCGTTTTTCGCTTAACAAATTTTGAATTTGCGCGCAAATTTAAAATTTAAAATTGAACAAAAAAATATTCGAGCGATTTGCAGAGCATTTTGCGAAAGCGGCGAAAGTTGCAGCTGAATTTGCACTTCGAGGACGAGGACAACGAAAGCACGGCGAACGGGCTGAAGAGCCTCGAAATGACGGGCGTCCACGTCCCGTCCTCCAACCGCGACCTCATCCACCACTCCGAGCCCGACTGGACTATGCAGGTAGGCCGCACTCGAACTCCACCGTAGTCTGAACCACCACCACCGTAAGATAATACATAATTTTTCGTTACAAAAACAACTTTTCCAGGACATTAGCGACTTGGTGTACGTCGGTCAGCGCAAACGCGTTGAGCTGGTGCGCTGGTGTAGCCTTTTGTCGGAGCGCGGCCGCGCCGAACGCATCGACATCATCGCCAGGCAAGCGTGTACCGTACCCTAGTAGCTAGTTCACATACATAGTTCTCGCAACCAATTAAGCAGAATTAAGTTTAACTTAAAGTGCATTGTAGGGAGCCCAAGTCAGTTAGTCAGCGGTCAGAGGTTTCAACATCTGATCTTTAATCGAACCCAAGCTCAATAAGTATGTAATAATATCAAAGCCAAGCCCATAACCAGTCCATAGTAACCAACCCCCCCCCCATTTGAAAAAATTGAAGTAAATAACCCAATCAGATACAATGTGCCCAAAATTAATTAATTCATTAAAAAAGCGCTTTTTGGTGTTTCGTTTGCCTTGAATAAAGAAGTGCGATATTTACGGTAAATATTTAACAATGTCACTTTTCTAGGGTTGTGTTCCCTTTTGCCTTCATTTTATTCAATTTTGCGTACTGGAGCATCTATTTGGGCGAAGAGGAGCGACCGATCACAGTGAAAACCTAATAATAATGATGATGATAACATAACACAATATTATCACAATGATAATGATCTCATTCTCGGCACATACATACATACGTATGTATGTATGTATGTCATTCTCAGAATGCTTTCACTTTATATATTTATCATAATTCATACATACATAGATGATTGTATGATAGATATCTTTATGATATCATTTAAAACAGCATAGGTTGGATGATATTCTCAGAGCTTTATTCTCATTATAAATATTTATTACTTTTGATTAACTTATGCATACATATGTATGATGAAAATTGTAAAATGTAACAGAACATAAATAAATATTATTGCTATACATATATGTATGTAGATGTAACTTCTTACGGTAACTACAAAAATGGGAAAGAGTAACTAAATAAGAAAAATAAATTTTGAAGTAATTGAAATTTTTTTGTCATTTTTCAAATTTTCAAATGTTATAGAAATGGTAGAAGGCTCGTAAAATTTTTTTAATAATTCGCTGTAATATTATAGTTACTAAGATACGACTTTTCAATACAGCATTTTTGATTATTGCGAAACTCTCTCTATCTCTCTTTCTCGCTCTCTCTTTCTCTCATTCTCTCTCTGCCTTTCGTTTGAAGTTTGTGCGAGAAAAACATTGCAAAACGAACGGCTTGCTCCACCCCCCAAACACAATCATCGCGATATTAATTTGAACACCAGCTCTCTCTCTCTCTCGCTCTCTCTCCTCTCTCTCGCTCTTCCTTCTCTTTCTCTTTGCCCTTTCCTTCTCTCTTTCCATCTTTGCCACAAATAAATTGTAAAAAATTCAATTCAATGCTTTGCGATTGATGATTGATATTGGGGAATGAGGTATTTAATGTTGATAAGCGCGTTTTCGCCACCGCTTTGCTCCAGAATCGCGAGCGTTCGCTCGATGGCTCTGTGGAGGCGGTCACGCTCGCTCGTGGAAATGTCCGTGGAGATGCGCGTCGCTTTTGCAATACCTGAAATTTGATTGAAATAGCGGCTGCGGTTTCAAGGAAAGCTCAATCAAGAATCACTTTAATAATATTCAAAAAACAAAAATATGTAAAATGTAAAAAGAATGAACAAAAAATTTAAAAAATTTTTGAAAATTTAATTTTGTTTGAAAGCAAAAAAATCGTACGCAGCGGTGGCAGCAGCATACGGTAGAACGGCAACAGCAGCGGCCCAATGCCTTGTAGTTGTGCAATTTGGTCGATTAGTTCGAGCATCTCCAACTTCTTCCACGTCCGCTGCGAGTTCAGTCCCTTGCGAATGTTGGGCACCTGAAAGCGGTCAAGAATTTCTTGAAATATGTCATTGTTACTGTATTATAGAACTCGAAAAATGGGCTCTATATAAAAAAATTTTCAATTGTAAACTATTTAAATTTGTTTATTAACGAAGACCTTGAAAATATGCAACATTTTAGCATAGTTGAAGATGGAAGATTGAATAAAGAAAACAATGAAAATGCCCCCCCCCCAGAAAATGAATTATTCTCGTACAAAATAATTTACCACTTCAGTGAGCGACTCGGCGAGCATATGCGACGCCCGCGACGTTGAAAGCAGGTCCTTGAAGCCCTGCACGGCGATCAGTGAGTAGGGCTGGAAAATTATTAGCGCATTCACTAAGGATGATTTTACATATGTACATATATATCTCTCTCTCTATTCACTCTATCTCTCTCTTATCCATACTCTCTATTCATTCTTTCTGGAAATTTACTTTAATCTCCACTCATCTTTCTTTGTCGTGGCGCTCGGTCAATCCACAGCATTCTCACCAACTCTCGCTCCATCCGCATTTACCTCTCTCTCCACGGGCAGGCCGACGGCAAAACGGCGAAATATCTCGCGACAGTCGTGGCCGTTCAGTTGGTTCGGGTCCACCAGCCACTCCAATTGGCGTTTTTGTCTGCTTCCCACCGTCGTCAGCCGAATGGGAAAGCGATGGTCCTCGTAGAGACGCTGAAATTTGCGCAAATTCTCGTCCTAAAAAATTCGGGCATGTTCCAAATACGCGACAAAATTATTACTTTTCATGGTATACAATATGTACACAATCTCACGAACAATTCTAAGTAGGAAAACAATTTACTTTTGGAGGTGGCGGCGTTTTGCACAACAAAAACATTTCGTTGCGCTTTCGCCGCCGCGCTCCCGGGTCGCTAACCGGCGTGTAGGGTCTTGTGTTGAATTGCTCGGTTTGAATCGTGAAGGCAGGAACCTATGGTACAAAATAAATAACAATCAATATTCGACAATTTCCACTTTTTTTTTGATTTATAGAAATTTCTATTCCAGGAAATGGACGTACATACATATGTAGATCAAAAAAAAAAGATAGTAGACATCTGTGTTTTTTGGAAACATCCAAACAAGAACTTCTTCCACTGTTTTATTCGCAATAATATAGCCTACAAAATAAAAATATGGTAAAGCCAAAATATTGTGTCTACATAATTTTATGGAAGATTACATACTATGTCATACGCGGGTGTCCACTATTTTTTGACCGATAATGTAGTAAGTAAATCATTAGAACAACGATGATTTTATAACTGACGAGACAAACAATGTGATAACATAAACTACCATATAAAATATGAAAACCAAACACACCCGCCTCAACGAAAACGTCCTCGGCTGATAGAGAATCTGATGGCGCTTATTATCCTTGACGATATCACGTCGGCTCAAAAGCCTTTCCGACGGATAGAGTCGCCGGGGGCTGAGGCTGCGGAAACGCGGATTGCCAAGCCTTCTCGTAATGTCGAAAGAAATCATTATGAAGCGAAAAAAATCACGAATTACTTCTTAGTCAAATCATAATCTACAAAATGTCTGGTCGAAAATTTATAATTTCATATAGAACCGAAATGTTTTAGACGAAAAACAAGCTTTATTTTTATATTTCTTTTGTTTTTGCGTTTTCTTTTATAAAAGAAATAATCGGCTAAAAGCAAAAAAATAAATAACAAATAAACGCTTCGGTGAACCCGAGAAAAGCAAAAGTGTTTTGCATATTATACCCACACAAAAATTTAGTTTCGACAAAATGACCAGTCTTCATTCAAGAAAATTTTATTGGCCACTCACAATGGCGTTGTTAATCGCTTGAAATTTTTATAATGCAACTTTTTAGGGCTTTGAATTATGACAAAAAATTTATTTACAATATAATTCCATGGTACATATACCCGTAACAAAAATTGCATGAGATTTCAAAATAATGGCCTCTGTTCTCACTGATACAATAGTGTTGCTACTTTTTAATATCCTTGTTGTTTTGAGATTTGGGAGAATTTTGTTGCGAAGACGACGGATTCTGCTTTTTATAGTCAATTTGTTGTTTGTAGTATAAACTGTCTCGCAGCTTTTGATGTATACTTTCAAAGGCGGGTATAGATGAGTTCATTTGTTCCACCGTTCTAAAATCCGTCAAATTAATCTACAATGATTCTGATAGATAAGGTAGAATTACAATACTACCCATGTCCGAAGCTAATCAGTTCATAGCCACTCACTCAATTGCGTTATCCAAATCGAAGCACGCGCCCTGTAGATTCGAATTCAACGTGATCATCTCGTGCTTTCGCGACACCAAAACGCCCACTGTTTTATTCACGTGCTCCTGGAGTCGATAGAGCGCCATCGACGGGTCGTGGTCCAAAACGTGCATCGACTCGGACAAACGCTCCGCGACTAAAGCAAAATTTTGCGTTGGATAGTGGAGAAAGAGATGATTCCCAATCAAATTTTTATATGGACAACATTGGCGGTCCCTCACGCCCGCGTAAACCATAAATGTATAATATGAAAAAATTGCAGTTAAGGAAAAGTAAATGTGAGTTCAAAAGCACTTACTCAATTTCGAGCGTCGGCTCAACTCCCTCGAGTTCATTTTTTCCCAAATAAATCGTTCTTTAACAGTATTGTAGACAATCGGCACCAATTATATCAAAAAAATCGTCAAAAATTAAATCAAAATTCAAATATTTTTGAAATCAAAATCAATGACAATCGAGTACTTTCAAAGGACATAAATTTATTAACAAAGAAACAATAAAAATAACAAAAATTCCTGTTTTTTCGCAAAATATTTCTCTGATCTTCTAACTTCAAAATAACCCCAAAACATAATGTTATTTAGCTTTTTCGTGAAAATTTTTTTATCTCGGCATAATACAAATTACTCCTTAATAATACCCATCGACTATTTATTTTTGGCAAGCTCAGCCTTCCGCTCCCGGCGCTCGATTATCGTCGGCACTTCGCGTCGCGGCAGATTATGGCGGATTTTCGGTATGTATTTGCCTTTTCGTACGTCCTTCTTCGCTTCGGCGTCGGCATCAGTGGTCGGCGCGGTGAAACGACCTTGCGAAATGCGACGCGCACTTTCGAAGAGACTCTCGGCGTACTCCTTCTCCGTCTCCTGCGCCTCTTTCACGTTCAGCTGAAGTTCCTCGAAGAGTTCGTCCTTTTCGCGTGCCTTCTCCTCCCACATCGCGCGATTGTCGAAGAAGAAGAGCACTTTTTTCTCCTCGATCAGCTCGGCACGATGCCGACGAATCTCCTCGTTGCGCAGCAGAAGGTTGACCCGTTCGGCCTATATTTTGAAAAACATTCAAAAAATTCTCAAAGCAAAAAACTTCTAAACAAATCAAAAAAATTTAAGACCTGTATTTTAATTAATGTCATTCGTCGTTCGTTCCACTCACCAAACAATTTCGATTGATGCTTGAGCAATTTCGCCTCGGCTTCCTCCAAAATAGGAGCAAAAACTTCTTCGGTCAGCGATGCGATTGATGGCGCCGATGAGCCGTGTTCGATGACAAATGGCACCGTTTCCGGCTCCTCTGAAGCCAACAAAGCCTCGATACGAGATTTCTAAAAGAACATTTAAACCTTCTTAATGAATCATTTAAAATCAATGAAAAAACGTTTTTATTACCAATTCATTGCGTCCACTTTCCGACAATTCCTTTGGCAAATTCCAGGAAAACCACTGCAAAGATTTTCGAACAAGCGCGTCCGCCGTTGACAAATCAAAATGATTATCGAAATAGTCGTTCTTCAGAAATGGAAATTTCATTGTTTTCTAAAGTACATTAATCTTAAAAAATAAATTTTATTAGAATATATGTTCAAATTTTAATATTTTTGATCAAACTTGATAAATATGAATGTGAACTAAAAATATGAATAAAATTGAATAAGACTTAAAAAAAGTAACGAATAATATAAAATAATCCAACAAAAATACCATTCAAAAAATCTTAACAAAAAATAAGCAATATAGAATACCAGCTCATCGTCGTCGTATTGATCCGGGTCGTTGGACGGAGCTGGCGGTTGAATTTTTTCATCCATTACACGCTCCGGCATTTCCACCCATTTGCACAGACTGAAAATGGCGAGATAATTGAGAAGTGCGAAGTCGAATGTTTCCTGTTGCATTGCGCAAGTGGAAATCTTCGCAGCACCTAAAAAATTATAGAAAATCTTCAGAGCCTATCTTTGAAACTAAATGTTAATTATAAAAAACTTATAGAAAGGCGTAAATCAAAATAGAAAGGCAGACATAACTCCTAGAATAAATTATGCCAACTTTTAGTAACTTCAATTGTTTGTTTAAGAATTTAACTAAATTTAACATAAAAAACTACGACCAAATACTCATAAATCTAACAATAGAAATAGCAAATACCCTGAATATTGCCCGACTGAAGAAGTCGATAGATCGCTAAACAAGACACGTGTTCATTCATAAAAGCTCCATAATTAATCTAAAAATTGCCATGCGTTCGAAACCGCCGTAACAAATTCTAAGGCTAATTTACCGGATCGTTAAGCAGCCGAAAGACATTGTCCCAGTCTTCAAAGCGAATTAACAAACGATAAATTGCATACTCCGTGGACGGTAACATGTCGCAGGCGTTGTTGGTATGTCGAAGTCGATAGAGAAGATCAATGATATCTAAGCGTTGATCCTTCTCATCGGCCAATTGAGCGGTGATATCAAAGTCAAGCGCGCTAAAAAATTGTTCTAATAATTGTGTAGACTTCCAAAAATATTAATTATTTTAATCCGAAAGATTATCTTACAGAAAAAAAAATTATTCAGCAATATCCTCATCTCCAATTCCTATAAAAAATACCTAATCTTTGCGGATCTCGAAAACGTAGCCTGCAAAACCGAAATCCAATGATAGCTGCCAATGAGACCATCTCGAGCAAGAGTGTCTATTCGCGCTGTCCACGCCTCATCGAGCGCGAAATTGGCGCTGGGACGAAATTTTTGAGGCACAAAATTTTGTGAGGGCCCCGCGCCGTCGCCCGTGCAAAGTGAGCACCGCGGTGGCATAACGCGCGAAAAACGCCCTAACGCGAGTAAATTACGTAAACTCATAGTGGAGCTAAACAAACTTATGTAACAAACCGTAAATGACAAAATTTAAAAATAAATAAGTCTACCGTTAACAATTTATCAAATTACAAAATCAAAATTAAAATAATTATTTTATAAATATAAAAATATATTCAAATACAAACACATAATTTATAAAAAACATTTTATACAAACAAATACAAAAAAAATAAAAAATGTCCAAACACTTTTTCCAAAAATTTTATATAAACAAACTTTACTTAATCAAAAACTATGATATGTATAACAAAAAATAAAAATATTTTTAATCAAAACAAATTTTCTCAATTTTATGTGCCGGCACTTACAGCATCTACCTCAATGGTTTCCTTCAATGGGACGGTGTCCGCGGCAGAACCGAGAAGTTCCTTACCCGTCCATCGTTTCGTCTGCAGCCGAAACAAACCGTCCGCACATTTTTTGTATTGGAAGCGTGAAAATCCCTCGGGAATGCTCAAACCATGTTGGACCGTAAAGTGTTTAGAGAGCGCGGAACCTCGACGATACCTTGTAGTGCATAAGTGACAATTGTATGGAAGTTCGACAAAATCCTACAAAAAAGCAAACACCAAATTCTCAATATTTCAGCATCACAAATTAATGTTTATAAAAAATGAATCGAAAATTTCCCCACGATTTTTTCTTTTCGTTTGTAAAAAATTAAAATTTAGGCAATTCACCAAAGAAAATTTTTTGTCTTGAATTTACGCACAGAAAATTCGCCACTGATCGATATATTTTAGTGGTATTTTATAAATTGTATGATAAAATCGAGGAAATGCCTAAATTTCAATTTTTACGAAAAAAAAATTCTAAAACAGTTATTGCAATATTCCAAAAAAAGCAAACCTGTTCATGGGATTTAGCATGATATTTTAGCTGCTTTTCCCACCGAAACTTCTTATCGCAAACGGAACACATAAAAAAACTGTCGTTGTGCATTGCCATGTGACGATTGAGGTCCGTCTTTTGGAAGAATCTAAAAATAAGAGCATTACCTACACATTAAAAAAAACTTTCTTTTTGAAACAAAAGCAATTGCTTTTGACTCAAAATTGAACTTACCCCTTCGCACAAACTTCGCAAAAGTAATTACGAATTTTGGCATGAACCGTGCTGACGTGCCTCTGCAAATCAAAAGCACTCTCTAAAGCCATCGAACAAAAATTGCATTGAAAATTGCGTACATGACGCTGGCAGTGTTGCTTCAACAAGCGCTCAGTCTTGAAGTTTTTTTGACAAAAAAAGCAAGAAAAATTAGTCTCCGCTAAAATAACAAATGAATGAAAATAAGTAATTGAGTTAAAAAGGGGCAAATTTAAATAAATCAAACAATCAAATGCTGTAGAGTGTAACGTTTTAAATTTATTTTACCTTCTTGTCGACGAGTCACATGATCGAATAGTTTTGTGCTATTAGCAAAAAAAGCACCGCAAAAGGGACAAGCACACGATTTATCGCCGGAGTGATGTTGAATATGAATTCGCAGGGCATTTTTAGATTTAAATAACATCCGACAGGCTAAATAATTCTCAAAAATAAAATGCTAAACAATCGTGAAAAATATAAATCAGTAAAAATTCGTCACGTA
Organism: Deladenus siricidicola; assembly: GCA_009724625.1. NCBI lineage: Eukaryota > Metazoa > Nematoda > Chromadorea > Rhabditida > Sphaerulariidae > Deladenus > Deladenus siricidicola. Next base: position 54,557 of record SAUE01000064.1, read on the forward strand.
AATGAGCAAAAAATACGTTCGCTTATTCCTATCAAAACAACATCAAGAACTGTAAAAAATACAACTAAAAATTACTCAAAAATACCGCTACACCATCAAAATTAAAACCATCTAAATATAAAAATAGTTAAAATCACCTTGTTCAGAACCGCCCCATCGGCAGCGATTGTCCGAAGTAGATTCAACGTGTCCAGCCAAATGCGCCATATACTTGTTGATATCAATAAAAGTTAACTGAAATTGAAAAAAAAGTGTGTTAAACAGCAATAAAATGAATATATTATTACCGTACAATCGCCCCACTCGCACACCAGCGCGTCCCCTTGATATACTAGGCGAGATGAACTCAAAAAATTGCACCTAAAATAACAATAATCTTAAAATTTCAAACAAAAATGGAAACATACGTTTTCAATTGAGGATGTCGAAAACGGATTTGCTTTAGACCTGTGATAAGCCTTTGGGCGTGAAAAATGTGCATTTTCAAATGTCTCGACAATTCGTCAAGTGAGCTAACCGAAATTTCACATCGACGTATACGACACGTTAATTCCTCACCTATTTATGAAAAAATTGATAACTTTGCAAACTAAATAAAAAAGCAAAAAATAAACCAAGCACTAATAATTGAAAAAAACTCACTTGAATTCCTTGGAGCATCGGAAAATAAAGTATAGTGAAAGCTCAAATGGGCCTCAAGGTCCTCGATTTGTGCAAATTGCTGCATGCACGCCTCCCACATACAAACAAACGCAACATCTGTGGGGTGCTCACCATATGGTATCACCCATAACATCTCGAGTTATGGGTGTACTCAGGTTATAGTAAAAGTATCTCGAGTTATGGTTAAAATACTCCTGAAATTTTCAAGCTGAAAACCACAAAATTCAATGAAAATCGTACTTTAGTGGGGGGGTTGGAAGCATAGGTGACAGATCCCCCCCCCCCCCCCCAAAAAACTTCGAAAATTTTTGCGGCCCACCCTTTCCGCCGAGGACTAAAAAAAGGTCCAAAGTGCCATAACTCGGTCAGTTTTGGTCGGGGGACAAAACTGAGCATGGTTTTGGAACGCTCTCGTCGAGCTCTTTTCTTTGGGGGGGGGGCATAAAAGTTCCATCTTTTCCTTCCAATTCCAAAAAATTTGCGGCCCCCTCCCTGCCAAATCTTTACNGGGGGGGGGGGCGCAATCCAAATCTCTACATAATGCGGGTCCCCCCCCCCATTAGGGGGGTCTGTCAGCTATGGTTGGAAGGAGGTATGGTTGGAAGGAATTGGAAGGAGGAGCCTCAGGGAAAGCAACACTGCGCAAAATTTGTTCAAGAGACAATATTCATAAAATAAATTAGTCGTTTTTAAAAATACAAATTCAAAAAATACACGTGCAAAAATACGTTTTGAAATTGCGCTTTGCAAACATGAACCGTTGAAATTTTACTTCAAATTTTATTGAAAAAAATAAGAGAAAAAAATACTTTTTTGCAGTAAAGATTTGCTTTACTAAAATTTATAATAAGTAAAGTTTTTCTTCTTCTTCAGTACTTCTTCAGCTTTCCCTTGATCAAAATTTTTACTTTCACTAATTTAATTTTCTTCTATTTATTTTTTTCTAAAATGTTACTAAAAGTGATGTAAAATTGGTTTTACAGCTTGTAAAAACTTGTAAAAAATCCCAGAAAACATTCAAGGATTTTTGACTTATGTGGTTAGGTGGAACTGAAGAAGTCGTAAAGTTTACTTAATGATTTTCTTCTTTTTTATTTTGTAAGATTATTATTTTACAGGAAACGATGATCGTGGGTAGAGTGCTTGTTTGTAGTAGATTTTACACACCAAACCTATTTATTCGCTTAGCTAGCGCGCTACCCAAAGCACGCCCTAATGTGGACGAATTTTGTGAAGCGGATCGGAAGAAAATGAAGGCGCGGGAATCGTTCGCGCCACCTTCGGCGGCGAAAATGGCCGAATCTGTCAAACTACTAAATGTAATTAAATTGAGTGAAAAAGCTGCCAGGGACGCGAAATTCACCAAGGATTGGCGACGGATGGAGCCGGATGGTCTGTTGAAAGCATATTTACAGGTGACTTTTAGTCGTCCCCGTTCAACAATGTTGACTAATATTCTAGTTGTTAAGGATATGAAATTTTGTGGCTTATTTTGCAGTTATCCAAACACCGCTTGTCAATGCTGATCACGGCAACGGCGGCCAGCGGATATTTAATTTCGCCGTTGCCCGTCGATTATTCCACGTTGGCTGCCTGTCTCATCGGCACAGCGCTATTGTCCTCGTCCGCGAACGCATGCAATCACATTTTGGAAGCACCATATGACGCGCAGATGCGAAGGACTCAATCGCGCGTTCTCGTCACTCACCGCATTACACCGTTGCACGCGGTAGGTTTCGCCGTAACGTCCGCCGCCGTCGGTCTGGGATTTGTATGTATTGGTTGGTGAATTTTTTAATCAATTTTGAGCTTTTTGACATTATTGGGTTAAGCTGCGGAGGCTGAGCCATTTTTTCCGAAAGTAAAAAATAGAAATTTTTTAATCTTGCAAAAATTTAATATAAATTTCTCAAAATTGAATGTAAAATTTTTGGTTGCGAAATCCTAGGAAGTAGATTGTTATTGACTAATCCAATGACTAAGTCATACTAGACTAATTAGTCATTGGATTAGTCAATAACAATCTACTTCACTCACCTAGGATTTCGCAATCAAAAATTTTACATTCAATTTTCTTTAAAAAATTCACCAACCAATACATACAAATCCCAGACCGACGGCGGCGGACGTTACGGCGAAACCTACCGCGTGC
>SAUE01000064.1:64032-86143 GCA_009724625.1 Deladenus siricidicola
TTGAAATAGGCATGATGTTTTAATAAACCTCTAATAGACATTTACTTTCGCTGTGGGACCATAAAAAATCCCATCACCGAAATTTACATTAGCTGAACGCGGCGTGCCTTTGTAAATTTGCGTCCATTTTTTGCCGCATATTTTTGAAATTAATTTTAAAAAGGGGAACAATTGAAAAATTATGCTGTTCAAATCATGGTGCTCACAAGCTGTGCAAGCCAGGTTGTGTCATTGAATCTGCCCATTTCTATTCATTTGAAAATCTGCCCATTTCTATTTAATAACGTACGTGAAAGGATATGCATTGCCGATCGGATAGGGACGACTTCTCGTCGAGTGAGTCCGACGAGATTGACGGTAATTCGTCGGTGCCCTCTTCATCGGCGATCGGTGGCGCCAATTTGGGCGAGAACAGCAGCAAGAAGAGCGAAAGTCATACAAGGCAGCCGACACCTGCAAAAGGTTTATTTTGCATTTTTTTGCTTCAAATTTTTCTCTCTAAGCTATTTATAATCAATATTTGCCGATTTGTATTTGTCTTATATACCAGCTTTTTTGGATATTGAACTCTTCAAAAAATTGTTAATTACTTTATCGTTGGTTGTTATCAAATGTACTCGGAAAAACCTTTAAAAACTTGTCAACTTGTAGATTTATTTATTTATTATGTTTCAATGTTTTAAGTCGTTGTTCTTTTTTATTATGCTTTTTACAGACTCGTCTATTATTTCCAATTTGAGATCACAGAGCTCACACTTCGGGTCGGATAATAATCATGGTAGTAAAATTTTTTATATTATAAGTATGTTTTGCACCATATTTTAAATTGTTGCTTTTTTATTAATAAGATTTTTTGAAGAATGGCGATCGGATACATCTATTCTTTCCAGTCCGAAATCACAGAGCTCACACTTTGGGTCTGATTCTAATCATGGTAATAAAATTTTGAGTTTTACGAGAATATGGCCACCAACTTTTACTGGTTTATTTCGTTCACTTACGTTTCGTTTAGTATTTTAAAATATAGAAAAAACGTTTTTGAAGCGTGGAATGAAGTATAAAGTTTAAAAAATAAAGTAATTTATGACTTAGAACTGTGGACACCACTGGCCAATTTTATATATGTTCAATTTTTCAGCATTCGATTTTTTATTTGTATTACCAGTTTTTTTTTGTTCAGCTAAATTCGATCTTTCTTCAATTGATTTAGTGGATAGTAGTGATAAAAAGCTTGCTGCATCGTTTAAGTCTCATCACACACCGCCGTCTTTGCTAGCTGTGCAGCGTAGTGGCCAGAAGCGTCTGAATTTGTCCGAAATTCTTTATCCACAGAAGTCTCCAAGTATGCAAAATATAATACTTTTTTATTTAGTCAATTAATAAGTACATGTTTTAAATCTAAGTCATCATGTTTTAAGTCGTTGATGTTTCTATATTATGTTTTTTTTGGCAGAATGGCAATCGGACTCGTCTAGTCCGAAATCACAGAGCTCACACTTTGGGACGGATTATAATCATGGTAATAAAATTTTAATTTTTACAACTAACGCATAAGTATGTTTTGCACCATATTTTAAATTGTTGCTTTTTTATTAATAAGATTTTTTGCAGAATGGCGATCGGATTCATCTATTATTTCTAATCCGGAATCACAGAGCTCACACTTCGGGTCGGATTATAATCATGGTAATAAAATTTTAATTTTTACAATTACATAATTATGTCTTGCAACGTAGTGGCTGAAAAAGGCTGTGTAAAAGTGAAAATAGGCTATCATCTAGGCCGGCTGTTTGTCTCCCGTCAGAGCTTTTCCCCGCAGTCTTTTCTTTAACACGATAATAATATTTCCAGTTGTTATTTCCCACTCCATACATAGAAAGGGAACTGCACACATGACATCACCATGTTTTTATATGTTTTTATTATGGTTTTTGCAGAATGGCAATCGGACTCGTCTATTCTTTCCAGCCCGAAATCACAAAGTTCACACTTCGGATCTGATTGTAATCATGGTAATAAAATTTTAATATTTACAACTAACTCATAAGTCTGTTTTTCAGAAGAATGGCAATCGGATTTGTCTATTCTTTCCAGTAGTAGTGAATCACAGAGCTCACACTTCGGTTCGGATTATAATCATGGTAATGAAATTTATATTTCAAATGATGCTTTTTTGTTACTAAGACGTAATAATGATTTTTATAATTATTCGTTTAATATTAAAAATAATAAGCTCTACTTTGTTGTCCAACGGGTAAGTAGCATCAAATATTTCTTGTTTTTAGAACAAGTTCTGGATGAAAAATTTTCATCTGGAACGAGTGCATTTTTGGATTCTAGCTCGGCGCTTGATTATCCTAGTACCAATTTACCACGGAGCGATCGTCCCGTTGAGGACGGCGGAAATTGCGTAAAGAGCGGCGGTGTTTGGCGACTAGCGGCGAATATGGCGGATTCGATTGCGCGCATATTCCTCAACTCGCCGGATGAAAAAACGCGCGACGAAGCGTTGCGAATTGTGGGCGTGGAAAATTACGAGGAATTCAACGTTCACCTTGGTGAGCACATTCACGAGCTTCTTAAGGTGATTCTTGCATTGTAAAAATTGAAGTTTCTGAGCATAAAAATTGAGATTAAAATTATTTTAGATAGGCCTAAATTACATTTGGAAAATTTTGGCCAATTTTGAAAATTCCCCACCCGTTGGAAAAAAAGTTTAGCTCCATCCGGTGATGGATCTAAACTACATTTGTTTCAAATATTTCACAAAAAGATATGTAATGCTGAACTAATAGATTAAAATTATTTTAGATAGGCCAGTCTCAGCGAAAAAGAGAACATACCAAAAAAGCTATCATATCATCAGTCACTGAAATATCAAACGTTTTGCATAACGAAACACCACAGGTTGGTTGAATGGACTGTAAATTTCATTATAAGCTTTCAAGATTTCTATTTTGTCGCGTAATGTGACGTTTTATGTTGTAGAACTGATATTTTTAGTAATATATTAAATGTACTAACATATCACAATAAATTTATTAGTTATTTCAAACATAAAAATATAAATATTTACAAACTCGTTTTATTTATTACCCGTAGCGTGTTTATCATCACATAGCGACTGAACACCAAATACAGATAGCGAAACCATACCAGTTGAGATCTGTGCTGGCGCATTGCGTGCAGCGTCGGTAGCGGACTGGCTACGATGCAAAGTGAGCGGGCGCTGAGCCAACTTAACGCAAAGTCGAATGTCGATGAATATTTTCGGAAGATATTCACTGTTTCGAGGGCGTACGCCTAAGTATAGTCTTGTTATAGGTTGGTATCAATAGATAAACACACGTACAGTTCGGAAAAGTACGTTTAAAGTAAAGTTGTTGCGTGCTTTTAATTTCTTTTCTTCGTTTTGCTTTTTCTGGAAAAAAAACCCGCGAGGATATGAATATGTGTCCAAAAAGAAGGAACTTGTGCAGAAACAAATTGGAATTCGAAAATTTGATTTACAATTATATTTTTACGAGTTTTTTTTAGAAAACTACTGGAAAGGCGAAATGAATGGCACTTCTTCAGTTTCCCCCCCCCTGACCAAATTTTTGCTGGTCAATAAAATATTTGAATGTTTTTGAGATTCTCAGAATAGGTTTTATAGGCTGCAAAACGATTCTAGATTACTTTTAGTAACGCCATGGAAAAAAATAAATTAAAGAAAGTTAGAGACCAAAGTGAAAATTTTGATCAGGGGGGGGGAACTGAAGAAGTACCAAATGAATAAACTTTAAGAACGCATACACAAAAAATTAATAGATTGCTTCGAGAATCTAGTTCTCCAGTAAAAAGCATAAAAATTAAAATTCCCAGAACAACATATTTGGCTGTTTAGTTGTTGAAAAATTACCTGCATTTCGTTGGGTAGAAATCTGCCGGCGACGAGAAAACGAACAGCCGTCCAGCAGCTTATATGATTCGGGTGGGCGCTAACACCCTGCTCGTCGAAAGTAATTATTGCACGACATCCGATGCTTTGCGCGAACTTTAAAATGAGACGTGCGAGACGTTCTGTTTCCGGCCAAGGAAGATGTCCTAAATACGAAAAATTCAATTATTATAAATTGTTATAAAAGAATTTTTCCGCCTAAACTCCGCATTTTCCTTAAAAATTCAAATTATTAATTTTTAACAGCAAGAAATTACCGTCGGGAAATTCGTCAACATCTAAAACCGTCAAATCACTGGAACGCACTCCCAGACGAACTACCGCTTTATTGAGTTCCCGCTTGCGAATTTCGCCCAACCCATCCGCGTTTCCTGTCGTCACACACAACACAAACACCCGCACTCCACTCTGAATCAGATGTGAAATAGTCGGCGCAAAAAACATGGTCTCGTCATCCGGGTGCGCGATGACAAGGAGGCAGGTACTTCCATGACACAAAAAAACGCAGTTTTTCCTTCGGAATATGTATGCTAACAGAAATAGCAATGGTTGAATTAGAATCACAGCCAAAACGCATCGAAGCACCAAATCAATAATATTCCAATGATAAATGTAACTCATTGAGGCACATTTGCTAAAAAAAATAATGAAATTTCGTCGGTTCTTGAATTGAAACTTGTAACAAATCAAATAAATCTTTGTATTTGATATGTGTATGCAAATAAATAAAATATGTGATTAAATCAAACTTAAATGTTTGTTCAATTCTACTTGAATCCACAAAATTTCTGATAATTGTTTCTATTCTAATCAAATATATGCAAATAAAATTTTATTATATTGTTTTTATCTATTTTTTATTTGTTCTGGTTGTTGTAAAAAACATCTAATTTTGACCAAATGTTTTGTGTTAAATGAAGTTTCCACGAGTGATGCAAAAAATATTTTTGAATTCTTTAAAATATATTTGGCATTCCATTTGTAATAGTGAAACTTTCCGCGGAATATTGATATCGCTTGGTTTTCGTCCGCCTAAGCGCGCTTAATTTGTGAGCCAAACATTTCAGAACCTTGCTGAAAATCTTAATTTCAATTAATAAACAATTTGACGGCTTCCAAAGTTCCGATTAAAATTTTTACTAATTCACCAAGAATAAGTGACGCTAATAATGAATGGGGGAATGTTGAAAGAGGAGTTCAGCTGAGGTAGAACCTTGAATAGCATGAATGGTTGAAAAATTTGGCACTACATTTGAGCAAAATACAGATCGGAAGTTGCGATATATAATGGATTTATCCTGGAATACACGAAGTTCTAGTGTTCCAAGTCTTATGTGGCTGAAAATGAGTGGAGCAATAATTAAATCAACCTGTATTTTTTTTCGTGTGCATTTACATATATTTTTATACATACATATTTGTGTATTTGTTTGTTTTAATTTTTTACTATTTACACTTTTCAGAAGGCGTAAAGACGGTATTTATTGTCTGCACGTGCATAAGATTATTGTGAAGGTGAGTTAATTTTATGTTGGAATTTTTATTTTTAACAATGTTCAGAATATTTGATTAAAATCTCATTTTTTGTCATTTGTGTATGAGATGAATTTATCGAATTTTTTTTCTAATTGGAAATTGGCGAACTGAAAAGGAAGCAACAGTGCAAAAATGGATTTTTTCATGGTTTTTTCGCATTTTGGATGTCAACAAACTAAAAATGCCGATAATTTTTTATAATAGGTTTTTCCCTCGTTTTTTGACTAGTAAAAGTTAAAAAATCTGCGTGAAACAACATATGAAGCAATGATGAATATACCCAATGCATTTCATGCGTTTTTCGGTTTATTCAAAATCTTTATTTTTTGAATCTCATTTATTATTTTTAGGCGGTGTAAATGAGAATGAGTTGTGTCACTTTTTCAGCTCTACCGATATGGATTCGGGATTCTATCGCGGTACAAATTCGGAACAAGATGGTCGCTTTACGGATAAAGAAAAAAAACTTCTCAAAACCATGAAATTCGAGAATGTCCTCGACACAAAGGTATCACAATTTATATTAGCAATTTCTTTTTCAAGATTTTATTTTCGAAATAATAGCTAATAACATTTATCGCTCAATTTGAACTGTGTTTGATACTTTCTTGGTTCGCCTTCCACGAGCACGTTCCGTCTGAATATATCTCCTAAAACAACCTCTTATACTTTAGAATTCGATTTTTTTATGAATTTATTGTTGTTGAAATTCAAATAAACTTTTACCGCCATTACTAACCTTTTTCCATATTGGAACGGTTTGTTTAACGTGATCGATTAAGTATTCAGTGGCCACAATTGCGTCCTTCCTTTGTGGCGAGCTTGTAACTATAATAATCGACGTTTCGCCCACTTTTACTTCCCTAAATTTGAAAGGGATTATTTTGAAAAAAAATTTTTGTGAGCATTTAAAAAAATCGAACCCAATTCGGTGTATAATTGCAATGCGACGAACGGTGGAAAACGTTTTTCTCACCATCGCGCACAATTTTCTTAGCTCCGAATAGGCCATTCTATCGTAACATTCGTACTCGAGGCGTACAACCGCCTTCCCTTCGAATGTGTCTCTAGTGGTTCCTAAAAATAATTATGTGTTTTTCTCTAGCCTCATTTCTATCTTGTCACCTTTGAGGCTTCACTAACACTAACCGAGAAATGATGAGATTGCACCACAGCTATCGTCCTTTGTGAATTTTATGGTTTCCTCGATCGGTATGATATCATTTTGGATTCGAATCAGATTGTAGAGACACTCTTTTATCTACAATGGTCATGTGTAATTTGTGAATTTGAAACTTTGCTTAAACTTTAAAAAGACTTCTCTTACCATTTCCTCTATTATGCATATATTTGGTATTATTGAAGTGTCCAAAAAACAAAGGCGCTCTAACTGTCTGGCGTTTTTTAATGTTCTTTCGTATGACGGCCAAACAATTTGATCGAAAAAGCTAGAATTTTTTTTTTCAAATCTGATTGACGAAAATAATTAATACATATATGTACAAAATTAATTAATATACAAAATTGTTACCCTGACTCGTCTGGTGGATCGTAGGTCCGCGTTATTCGTCGTTTTCTGCTAAGCTCTTTGTCGATTGTGAGGAAGACGGTGTTGGTCAGAAAGTTGTACACGGAGCTAATTTCGGTTATCATACTGCCTTCCACGATAACAAAGTCAAATTTGTCGGCACAGTTTTTTACATCTGCTAACATTTTTTCAACGTCTAACTGTAATTATTATTTTCTATTAAATATAGTTAGAAAAATCGAATTATTTTAATAATAATAAATTCATACCGCTTCAACGCTGTCATAGTCGTAAAATATGATATTTGGGTCATCCACGTTTTTGACGGTTCTCACTTTCTCTTTTTCCATATAATAATCGTCTTGGCCAATTATGTGAACGCTGCAATTCCTCTTCTCAATCTAAACTGGAAGCTTATTTGTTTTTACTTTTGAAATGCAGGAAAATCTTACCTCGTCGAACAGTTTTTTTGCAAGCGTCGATTTTCCTGAGTTTGTACATCCGGCAATACCAATTAAAGTAGCTCTTATCGACATGCGTAAATTATCATTTTGCATAGTAAATTAGTTGAGTAGTTAATTGAGATCAATGGAAAGATTCGACGAAAGCCTGGAAAATTAATTTAAGCTTTTAAATTCTAAATTTTATTTTTCATTGAGCTGTTCTATATACTTTACTTTGGTAAGTAAAAAAATAATTTTCACTTTCGATCTTTTTTATATAGCTTAAAGGGTGGTTAATAATTATAAAAATTTAGGTTAATTTAACAAAAGTTAACATGGAGGTCATTAAACCATGGATCACCGGCAAACTTAACGAACTCATGGGATCGGAGGACGACGTTCTTGTTGAGTATGTGTTCACGCAGCTTGAAGAGAAGAATGTAAATCCAAAGGTCATGCAAATAAATTTGACCGGATTCCTCAACGCTAAGCTCTCGCGCGAGTTTATGGCCGAGCTGTGGCAAATGTTTATCGACGCACAGGCAAGCCCAGACGGCATCCCCACTTCGATTGTTGACAAGAAGATGCAAGAGTTGAAAATGGCGTCTGACGCTAGAGCGAAATCCGGCCGTGATGGAGAGAAGGGTGATGGTGAGAAATCTTCCGCAAATGAGTCTTCAATGTCAAAGGTGACCGAATCAGACTGGAATAATCGTTATCAGTCGCTGACGGGCGGGCGATATGGAAAAGACAACACATTTGTCGCCGAAGGAAATGGCCAAACCAGAAGCAGTCCAACTCGCAGAGGTAGGAAATTTTGAAGTTTTTCATTGAATTATTATTGTTTTTGATATAATTCCGACCATTTTATAGAACAAGATCGTAACGGCGATCGCGGTGGACGGAGATATCGCGATCGTAGTCGCAGCCGCGACCGGCAACGTGATCGTAGCCGAGATCGTCAGCCGGAACGCGACCGTGAGCGAGATGGTCCCCGAGATAGGGATCGCAGTCGAGAGCGTGCGCGTGCAGTTGGCGATCGGGATAGAGACGTGGAGCGTGATCGCGAACGTGAAAGGAGTCGAAATCGTGATCGAAGCCGCGAGCGCTTTGACCGGCACGGCAATGACGGTACAACTAGCGAACGGGAGAAACGCCCAAGGCGTCGTTCGCGCACGCCGCCGCCATCATCAGCGGCGAAAACCGAGAGATCCGCATCGCCGCCAAGGCGTCGCTTCACTGAAGAAACGGCGGCGCCACTGCCAAACGACGAACATGATGATGATAAGTGGAAGAATGAAGAGGACGAGGAAGCGTACGAGCGAAATTTCACTTCACAGAAGGTCTCGTCGAAAGTGGTTGTGAGAAAATACAGGTGCAAAATTTAACATTTATTTACGACGATGAAAGGCAGACTAGAATGATCAAAATATTTTTTATGATGCTGGGAATACAATAAAAAAAGTCAATCTTTTTAAGATAAATAATCATTTCATATTTTTAGTGAAGATGAAAAGGAGGAAAAAAAGAAAAGTGCCGATGAAGATGCCGAAAGCGTAGAGGAGGAAAAACACAAGTAAGTCTTTGTGAATTTGCAAAACAACAATTTCGAATTAAAAGTTTTCCACTTGAAAATTTAATTTAAAATTTAATCAAATCAGTTAATTATTTGAAAAAAAAAGTTTGGTGATCAAAATGTTGGTGATGTGGTCGTTGTAACGCGTTGTTGTTATTGTTGTAACGTTGTATTAATAATGATGGCAATTACAATTGTTACGTTTAGGGCTAAGCGAAAAAGACGAAAAGAACATCGTCATAATAGTTCCGACTCCGAGACCGAGCACAAGAAATCGAAGAAGCACAAAAAGGACAAGAAGAAGAAACGCGACAAGGACAGAGATTGATGACGGCAAGTATTATTTGTGTGTATGTCTCGATACATTTTGTTTTTGGATTTAAATGCAAAGAACTACGAAAAAGGGGAAATTTTGCGTTGTTCAAACGGTGGTGGTATATTTTGTTGATCGACTTTTTTATGACTTCTGAATTAAAGTTTATTTTTTGGACCAATAGGCATCAAAAGAAATATGTATTCAAATTGAGTGCAAAATACTAAAATTTCAGAAAGAATTAGTGAACATTTTCGGTTCCCAAAATTTGTTTCGAATTTTTTATGTTTTCCTTTTGCGTACATATCTGAACTACGATATGTATTGCATTTTTTAGCTATAATATTTGTTTGTTTATGCAAAAATTGAATAAATTATTGAAAATTATTTTTGTCACCTGAAAATTAGACAAGCTTACAAAATTTCTTGAAAGAAAACATTTGGAATTTAGAATAAATGATACAATAAAGCAAAAAAAAAACAAAATAAAAAAAAACTTGAACAAAATGTAGGAATTAAAGAATTTTCGTTGAAACTTTCTATTGTTCGACGTTCAAAATTAAATCTTATCAAAGAATAATCGATAAATTTGATAAAAGAATAAAAATTGTACAAAATCTAAATAAAAATTGAAACGAAATGTTATAGAAATTCAACAATTTCCCAAGATACTTTTCCCGAGATTAGGTCTAATAGTTTTTCTTACTGCGGGGAGGTGCTAATGAGAACTAAAGGAAAAAAAAGACGCAAAAAAAGTAAAGAGGAACCCCACTTTTGACTTTAGATTGAATCCATAAATAGTTTACAATAACAATCTATAAATAGTCTTACGTGTCTTGATCGGGTTTTCGTTTGAAGTCGGATTGAGAGGGAAGAACAAGACGAGAGTGAGCGATTGAAGGAAGGATAATAGGGCCGACGCTATTAGCAATAGATTTCGAACCGTTGGAAAGCGAAGAGAAATTTGAATTGAAAGGGTTGGCAAAGTTGGCATTGTATTTTAAAGGTTGAAAACGAAATTCACGATTCACCCTTTGGCTCAACAATTGCAATTTAAATTTGCGCCAAACGATTGAGTTGTTGAAGTGACGAATCTTTCTCTCTTGAACAGGAAAAATTGAGATCATTTCGTGGTTTCTTCCGCAAAATATAATACAATGAAATTCCATCCGATAATTTTCATTTGCAGACGACGCGGGAATTTTATCGCATTGCTTTTATTCACACGTTATTTTGTGTTTGTATGCTGATGTCACTTGCCCCCTCACACCAGAAATCAAAACCTCTCGAGGAAACAGCGTCGATGAATGCGAACGAGAACGCGCTTTACGTCCACATTACTATTACTGTGAAGGGGGGGGGGCGACGACACCCAGAGAGAATGATTTTCTGGAAGAAAGTATTATACAAATGGAGGAGGAAGCGTTTGAAATCCGACAAAAGAAGTTCCCTTATGTAATTGTTTCTTTGTTGAAGGCAGTTTGAGTATTCTCTTCATTGCGTGTGTGATCGCTTAGTGTTAAGTGTTTTTAAGTGGAGTGTTTAATAATCGCCGCTGTGTTTTCTTTTGGAAGAAGTGATGCGACAAGTTGAGCGAAATATTTTTGGCTGAACCATCTTTTAAAAATGTTTTTTTATTGCTGGATTTGTAAACGATTGTGGATCAGCGGTAATTTGTAAGCGCAGAATGCATTTTAAGTAACATGTAATTATTATATGCTTTTGTGATACATTTTTATAGTGGTGAAAAGTATAAAAATGGATACTTTATTCTTCCTTCAAAAATCAGCTGAGGGTCTTGATGTGTTTGACACACAGTAAAAATATTTCTTCCGAAAAGTTGTGAAATTCACACATGTGTCTATTTTATTACGTTTTTTCGCTTTTATAATTTATGCACGCCATCAAAAAATAAACAATCGTTAAATCGAGAATTTATAAGCTTTCATATTTTATAACTTTGTCGCATTTTTGAGTCTATTATTTTGTAATAGATTTATTTATAGTTTTTATTGATTTTAATTTTGTCGTGTTTTTACCCTTTTTTTATCATTTTGTCCAACTATTTGTTTGAGGATTTTTTTGAACATATACACGTATTTAATTAATTTTTATACGTTTTTAATTGGGCTGAAATTTTAGTTGTTAGAGCAATAACTTCAATTTGAAGTGGTCGTCGAAAGGTTTTGGTGATGGGCGATGCTCGCGTTAGCCTCACCGAAATATTCGAGTTTCGCGTGGATGGACTAAACGTCGAGGAGTTGCTGGCGGTTTTGTTGGCGTCTTGCGAGTTTTTGAGAGAACGAAATGGTCGAAACAATACTTTGGCCCAAGTCAATGGCACTCAAACGAAAAACACCTTTAACGGAGTATTTTCGCCGGATACGATATTCTTGACGCGGGACGGAGAGATTCATGTAGGGTTTTTTTGTAATTTATTTATTTTTGTGTGGATAATGCCGATTGAATTGTTTGCATAACATGTTTTCCTGTTTTCGAGCACAACATTTAGTTTTGGGTTTTAACTCGAGAAATTCGAATTTTCGAAAAATTCGTTCTTAGAATTTTCGCCTAAAATATAGAAGAATGCAAAAAACATTAAATTCGAATTATTAATTTTTTTGGCTCGATAACACGAAAGAATTTTTTTTTTGTTTAGATTGTACCAATTTCGTTGGATCAGGCGGATGATGAATTTTTGCCACCGGAATTTCGACAATCCGCCGCTCCCACAACGGAATCCAGCGTGGGAGACGCGCAGTTGGTGTGGTGCTTGGGCGAGGTGGGCGCCCGGGCGGCGCAGCCCGAAATCGAGGACGCGGCGATTTTGTCGCTGCTGAACCTGATGACGTTGGACGCCAACTTAGCGGCGAATCGCCCTACGCTGGCGAAGTTGGCGCAAATGCTGCGGAACAAAGTGAAAAGCGTAGAAGTAATGCGGGCGAATTTAATCAAATTATATCAGGAGTTGATGGGCGATATTGAGGATTTGGTAGGATTTTTGACAGTTTTTCATTAATGCGTGCGTTATATTTGCAATTTATTTACTATTTTTTTATTATTTATTCAAAGTGTTTAGATTGACGACAAATTCTGCGACGACATTCGTTTTTCGTCGACGCGTTCTTCGCTGAGTATTGTTAGCGGCGCGTTGCGACGTCGCGGCAGCGGCTCTTCGGCCGCGTCGACGAACGCGTCGCTTCGTCTTCGCCGGGACGAAATTGCAAAGCGAATGGCTAGTGCCGGATTCGATATAACGGCTTATAAAGACGTTCTCAGTAAGAACGATGATGGCGATGACGAAGACGATAATTCAACGGTGGTAGATGAATCCGACGTGAACAACGTCGGCAGTGGCGCTAAACTTAAGGCTTCTGGCGCGTCGTCTGGCGACGAGACGGAGACCGAGGAGCGCACGCCTTCGACGACTCCGAGCGCATCACCAAAAGCGCGCCGGCCGATCAAGAATGGAGATGAGGTAAGGTTTTGTCGATTTTTGTTCAAATCGTTATTTACCAAATTATTGTTTTTTGGTACTATTGCTGTTTAGCCCCCCCCCCCTCCAAACCATAGGATTTTTTCATGAATATTTTTTCTAATTTTTGTCCAGAAAATGTTGCCTAGTAGGTAATTTGATGAGCTGATTCCGAATTTGATAAAATTTTTGACATACGACGCGTCGCTACCGCGCTACGGGCGCGGTAGCGCCCGTAGCAAAATTTTTGCTAAAGAAATTTCTAAATCGCCGTAAAAATTTTTTGCTATTTTTCCTTGCGTCAATTGAAAGCGTCTGGGGAGCTGATCATGAATCTGATAAAAAATTTTTTATTAGTGCCTTTTTTTAATATAGGTTTTATTTTTTTGTTTGTTTTTTGACGTTTTAATCTTAGACAAGTTGTTTTTTTGCCAAACCAATTTTTGAAATATAATTTTTTGTTCTCTGAATTTTTTTTGTAAAACTTTATTTTTTTGCAAACCATTTAGATTGACAGTACGAAAAATTTTGCGAATCAAGCGGCGGCTAATTGGGACCTTCAAAAAGGGATTGGAAGGCAAGCATTGGACCAACATTTCAATTTTGCCCAAGAGAATTTGGCGTATTCTGACGATTCTTCGGAGAATTTGGCCATTCATCAAAACGCCCCAAAGTCATACAAAAATGTGGAATCTGTTGAAGGTTTTTGTTTTGTCTTTTTTTTTGCATTTTCCATTTTCGTCAATTTTAGTCGAAGTCCACGCTCCACGGGTAAATGCATTGGACGATTACGTTGCACTCACAAACGCTCAAAATATGGGTAACGTGATTTCGGCGCGGAAACGCTCTTCCCAACTTCAAAACGAAAAGCGCAAAAGCAGTTTGGAGAACTTTTTGCACGGCATGGATAAGGTTAGCTATCAATTTTTTAATAAATCATTTTACAGTTTTGTAACTGAATTTTGGTGGTTTTTGTTAATAATAAAGTTTAATATCCAACTTTTTACATATTATTTTATTTTTTATTTAATTATCATAGATTTAGTTTCGACAAATTGAATTGAATTTTTAGATAGAGCCATACGAATCGTGCAAGATGAACGTTTCTCCACCGGTTTCCCTACCCGATGTTGTAGTAAACGACTCGAGGGGTGCGCGAATGCCGGTCGCCTCCAATACTGGAACCGAAAATGCGGCCTTTCAGGCTTCTCCACAAATACACGCGCGCAAAAATTTGCCGCCGTCTCATTATTCTCCCGTTGCGAATTTGCCGTCGAAACGCACGCCAGCGCCCAAAATTCCGTCATCTTCAGAGGCTGTCGCCGCGCCGTCATTTTCGCGTCAAAATTCGCTACAGCCGTCGCGAATTCAACGGCACGGCAGTGCGCGTCTTAATGCCTCGAGGCGGCAAAACCAAGCGGCGGTTGGCGGCGGAATGAGGCGAACGCTTTCGCCGAATTTCGCGGTGCCCGAGTTTTTGGAGAAGAGCGCAATGCCGCTGATTCGACTGAGGGCGCATAGCATGAAAAGGGTTCATATTTTATACGCGTTTTTTTGGCATTCAAATAAGGCGTTTCTCAAACAACTTTTGGATTTTTTGGAGTCTTCCAAAATTTTTTTTTGGATTTTATAATTTTTTGAAAGTTTGTGTTCAAAAAAAAGAATCTTTGTATTGCTTTAGAAGAAAGTGTCTTTGTATCGACATGATGA
Organism: Deladenus siricidicola; assembly: GCA_009724625.1. Taxonomy (NCBI): domain Eukaryota; kingdom Metazoa; phylum Nematoda; class Chromadorea; order Rhabditida; family Sphaerulariidae; genus Deladenus; species Deladenus siricidicola. The sequence goes on from SAUE01000064.1 coordinate 78,554, forward strand.
CGCGTTGGTTCTCATTAAATTGCTCACCGGGCAATGCGTTGAAGTAAATTGCCGGACGGATACGCTCGTCTCCAACATTTTCGAAACCGTTGCCGCTCATTTGAACATCACCGAGCATTTATTTTTTGGATTGGCATTGCTTAAAAGTTTGTCACTTAGTATTATTATTTTTTAATACGTGTTTACCGTCGTTTATATTTTTAAAATGCTGGGGTTTTTGCAGAGTTGAAAACAACCAAAATAATGTGAATTTTATTTTATTTTTGTTTGGCAATTGTCAAAAATTGCGAACAATTCCAGACTCCGAGTACTATTTTCTGGACGCCGATCGTCGGCTAGAGAAGTGGGCGCCATCCGGCTGGAAGAGCTCGGTGGCGGCGCGCCTCCGCGCCAATTCCACGTCTTCCTCGCCGCTGACGCACGGCCAGTTGCTATCGGCGCCGGGGTCCGGCGGCGGTGGCGGCATTCAGCGCTCCGCGTCGAATTTGGCGTCGGCGGCAGCCGGTCTGAACAGCGCCACGGAATATTGCCTTCATTTGCGCTTTCGTTACTATCCAAAGAAGTTGGAGTTTGTGAAGTAAGTGTAATTTTTATTTTGTTTTTTACATTAATTTTGTGATAATTTTATAACATTTGTTATTTTTAAGTTTTTAATATCGAGCAAATTTTTTTAGAACCGAGCCAACGATGCACAATTTGTATTTGCAATTGCGACAGGATATTCTCGACGGCGTTCTTCGCTTTAACGACGTCACCGACGTCGCATGCGAGTTGGCCGCGTTGGCGTTGCAGGCGGAATTTGGCACAGCGCCGTCAACTGTCGCGCAAAAGGAGGCGGCAGTTAGCGAAAAGCCCAAAGTCTACTTCAAAATCGACAACTATTTGCCGACGGTTGGTGTTTTTTGAATGACTTTTAATTGCATATTGTCAAGGCTGGATTTTATTTTTTTTGTATTTTTTGAAATTGGATAGAAATTGAAAATGTCTATTATCTGAAAAAATTTTTGGAGTGTTTTGAACACGATTTTGAAATTTGTTTTTGCGTTTTAGAATTTTTACGCTACCGCAGAACCGAACTCAAGCTCGTCCGCGGACGAACTCGAAGCGAAAATTTGCACATGGCATGCAGCGCTTTCAAATTTATCGCGCGTAGAGGCGGAGCGCGCGTTTATTGCGCGCTGTCAGGCGGCGCTTGGTTACGGCGCACATTACTATCGCGTCAGCAAAATTAAACCTTCTTCATCGAGGTGAATTTTTGAAAAAAAATAAATTTTTGTGATTGTCGGTTTTTTAGCCATTATGCTAAAAAATGATTTTGAAAAGAGAATTTTGTGTTTCCTAATAAAAAATTTTATTACTTAATCAATCAAAGTTTGAGTTTCAGACACGTCGCCTATTTCAACCGCCTCGCCGACATACATCGTTTGGCGATTATGCCGTTGGGTATCGCGATTTGTCGCGAGCAAACGACGACGGGCGCGCGCCACGTTCAGGCCGCCTACGAATGGCATGCAATTCGCACACTTCAGTTTGATCGTAAACGTGTGCTAATATCTACCGTGGAGGGGCAAGGCGAAATTGTCGTGGATCACGTATTCTATACTGATCATTATTCCAAGTTTGTTTTTTGTTGCTAAAATTCATTCATGTTTACACAATTTGCAGCAAAAGCAAAAATTGCAACAAATTTGTTCAAACTTTTAGCACATTTTTGAGGGCAATTTTGATTTACGAAATTTAGTATATTTTACAAACTTTTAATTACATTAGGTTGCTGGGAAGGTTATTTTATTTCGTTTCCTTTTAGCCATTTTTGTGTTACATGAGAAACCTGCAAAAATAGAGTTTATTACATATCTATCTACGAGTTTAGCTCTATTGCTTTTTAGGAGTTCCTATTTGGTGCGATTTGCTGCCAGCCAACATCGATTTATGATGAAGATGCGACATTGGCAGTCGACGCTGAATCGGGTGAAGGGCTGTTCTTCCTCTGATTTCGCCAACTCCGACGCCTCAAAAACAGCGGACTACGCCATTGACGTTGGCGTGTTGGAATTGGACGGCGGCAGTGAGAAGGAGAACTTCCACTTTCCTAAAATTCAAAAGCCTTCTGTTAGCGGAATATCAGGTAATATTGAACAAAAGCCTTTAAAAATTATGTGCTTCTAACGGGAATTCTAAGTTTTTAATTGTATTTTTTGTCATATTTTTTATTGATTTTTATCACTTACTACATATAGCGCCGTCTTTATTCTAATAGAATTTATTTCAGAAAAATGGGAACAAACAAATCATCATGACGATGAACCAGTATCAATCCAAGACGATGCTCAAAAATATGCGCCGCCACAAAAAGTGTCGGATAGCAATAACAGCAATGGCGCTCATCGCTATTTGCCGAAACAACAAAACGTTGGCGTTAACGGCGAAATGCCGATGCACAACGGCGGTGGTCTACTCGGTAATAAAAATACGGCAGCGCCACCGTCGCCGGCGGGCATGATGCGTGAAATTGACGCCGACTATCTGCGTTATTGCTATGGTTCCGAGGCGCAAACGCTGCGCGTGCAACTGCGCAAGCATCCGCGTACGGGCCTTGGCCTAACGTTGGTGGATGGCGCGGTGAATGGAGTGTGCGGCATTTACGTGAAATCAGTGGCGGAGGACGGTGACGGAAAGCGAAAGGTAAGGGCTATTCTCTATGCTATTTATTTCATTTGGTTTTTGAAAATTATTTTATATTTAGAATGTTATATTTTAATAAGGTTTGATCATATTATTTTTTCGGATATTTTATGTAAATTGCAGACAAAAATAAATTTTTGAGCAATTTAATTTTAAAAAATTTTGAACTATTTTGAAGCATTGAATTATTGCATTTTTTGATTTAGGGTCTTAACATTGGCGACTGTTTATTGAGCGTAAGCGGCACGTCTCTTTTCAAGAAATCGCGCCACGATGCGGTTGAATTGGTTAAAGCTTGTGGCGAAATTGTGGAATTGGAGGTTCTTCGCTTTCCCTCGATTACCGAAGTGCTCGAGGCGGTGGTAACTACCGCCGCCGCTTCCAACAATTTGGCTGCAAACGTTAATTCGACACCATTGGCGGGAACCGTCGCCAAAGCAGCGGCGAAGAACTGTGGTGATGGCGGCCGTAGCGGCACGATTTTTGAACAACGTGAAGCGCGTCGAAGAGACGGAGAGGAGCGTCAAGCGCTCCAAAGACGTTATTCATTTGATAGAAAAAAATCGTCGGACAACTCACCACAACGCGCTCAACAAAATCACGCAGCTCAGGGCGAGCTAGCTGCGGGCAAGAAGAATTCTTCGCCGGCCACGCCAAATTTCCGGAAATACAACAAGCGCGCAATGTCGGACTTTGGCGCCATTGGCGATACTTTGCCGGTGTTGGATAGCGAGGATTTGATTATTACGACAATGGACAGGAAACGGTGAGTGTTATGAATTTCGGAATGTGGGCGGCAAGCTTGGGCGCGGGGGAGGGTTGAGAAATATTTAGACCACCATGGTGGGCGGGAAATCAAAAATTGTGCGGATTGCTACGATTTACTTAAACATTTTCGAGATATGTGTTAGGGGGGGTATAAATACGTCACTGGTGGTTTTCACTTGAAAGTCTTTTTTATTGGAATATTAGAACGAATTTTTTTGAACGTAAATGATATTATTTAAGTGAGATTGTAAATTTTTCAATATTTTTTAATGAATTTCTTTTTCTATCTATTTTTGTTTTTCTAGAATGGGACGATCGAGTTCGGATGTTTCGTCTACACTATCTCCCTCTTCGTCGTCATCTTCGGTGGACACGACCGTGGATGAGAAGAGTGTTGCCGCAGAGGGTGGAGCCGCTCGAAGTCCACACACGCTGCGGCGTGGAAAATACAATTTGGGCACAGTCACCGCAATGTACGACACTTTTCACAACGATGAGGATGATATGAACAATGAGGTGGACGGCGGGGAACGCAGAGGTACGGCCAACACTTCAGGAAACTCAAAAATTATATTGAGTTTTATTCATATTTTACGCTATAAGAAATAATTTGTTGGTTTTAGAGAGCGCTGATTTGAGAACGCTCGGCGCTGGCCGTCGTCACAAAATTGGCGCTGGCAACAATAGCGGGAATTTGCGACCGATGGCCGATTTTGACACGATCTCGTGGGCGACCACCTCTTTCGATACGACAACACTACGCTCATACACATCCGCCACTAAACAAACTAAACAACATAAACTACAGCAAAAAAAGTAAGTTTGAAAATGCATATTTTTTTGAAAATATTTTGAATTTTGTTCAAAAATTTTGAATTTTGTTTAGTCAGCGGAAAAATACGCTGGATTGGACGAATGACTTGTCGGATATCGACGACGGCGAAAACCTCAGCGGCGGATCGTCGACGCGCGCCAGCCTCGCACACCGCACCGAGGTGCTCAAGGTGGAGATTCGTCGTGCATTCGCCGGCCAACCGCTCGGCTTTCAAATCGGCTCCGTGGCGTCGACGGCAGCGGGCGGCTCGTCGAATTTTATGCCTCCTGTGAGGACTGGCGGTGAGGCCTCGGCGACTATTTTCGCGGTGACGCAAATCACGGCGATGCCGGCCGCGGGCGCCAACTTGAAAATCGGCGATGTTCTGTTAGCAGTGAGTTTTTGTTTGAGCATGAATATGTTTTTTATTTTTTGAATTTTATTTCATTTCAAATTTTAATGCGCATATTTTTGGACATTTTTGAAATTATTTATTTATTTATGCTTTGTTTGATAATATGTATATGTAAATCGCGTTTGTTTAATTTGCGCTTTTAGATAAATGGTACCGGAATTGCGGGTGTTGCACACGAGAGGGTCGTTGAGCTACTGCGTGCCAATTTGCACGTCGTTTTGGAGGTGGAACGTCGGCGCGAAAGTAACGACAGTGATGATGACGCCGATGAGGAGCGCGCTAAACGCACCGCCCAGCGCCAAAAAGTCGTCAAGGAGAGGGAGGACACCATCGAAATCTCTCTCGACAAGTCTCAAAGCCGCTCCATTGGTTTGCATTTCTTTTTTTCTCTGAGTTGGCTTTAAATATTATGCAAAAATTATAATCCATTATAAACATATAAAAATATATATTTGGCATTATGACGACTTTTCCGTGGCGTCGATGGCACAATAAAATTAAAAGGTTTTTGTCGTTAAAATGCATAACTTATGAAAAATTTATTTTATGATGAAAATGAATCTGATTTTGTAAGCGGTTGGAAATGTTGCTTTTTTCTCTAGGCCTGAGTCTGGCGAAGCGAATGGGCCACGAGGGCATCTTTATTCGAAATATTGCACCGGGTTCGCTGGCCGACTCGCCGAGTATTGCCAGCGCGGCCGTTAACGGTGACGAGCCGCCGCGCCTACTCGTCGGCGATCGCATTTGGGCGATCGACGGCGAGAATGTCGCGAACGAGAGCTCAGCCGAAATCGTCAGACGTCTTACACAAATCGACGGTGTCTTTCAAATTTGCGTGAAGCGAATTACTGTAATAGCCGATTCAAATCGGTAAAACGAGAGATTTTTTTGTAATTTTCAGTTTTTCAAAATTTGTTTTTATCGAACATTTTAGTTTTTTAGTCACTTTTTTTCTGTCCCACGATTTTAGCAATGAAGCCAATCTCTTTGGCCCGTGTCACTTATTTATTTTTTTACTTATTGATTTTCTAACATTAAAAATAAATAAAATTTAATTTTACTTAATTTTTTTCAGAATGTTTTATATTTTTTCATTTCTTTTACATATTTTTATGCATATCGAAAGCTCACTACTTTTTGTTTTGTCACACAATGAAATACTACCGTAATTTATAATTGTCGAATTGAATGTATCGGTAACATTTTTTTATTTTGTGATCTTTTTTATGTTTTTTTCTCTTTAGATTCACTTAATTAAACATTTCACCAAATACCTTATATAATAACTTATAATAACCGATCTTTTTTCTTTTATTTTTTATAACCCGTTATTCAATCAGTGGTTCGTCGGAAATTGTGATAACAAATTTTTAAAATTGTAAAAATACATTTTTCTATGTTTTTATTATTTAAATAATAAAAAAGGTTGAAATTAAATATTTATTAAAACTTTATTCGTCTGAAACCGTTCGAATAAATTACAAAGCAAATATTAATAAGTGAAAAAATAGTTTTGAATTGAAGTTAATTATTAAGCTAAGGGACGATTAGGTTCGATTAAAAAATTTCTCTTCAAATTAAAGATTTAAAAAAAAATTCAATTGAGTTTATTTAAAAAAACATTTCTTTCATTGTAAAAAGTATTCAAAAATTACTATTCATAGAATGCTTTGCAGAAATGCTTTGGCTCTCGACATGAGTGAATTAGCTCCGGTCCCGCACTAAAGCATTTGCGATTTTTTTAAATGTAAACAAAGGTATCTTTAAAGCTCTTCCCATTTTTTATATTTGTAGTTTTTTATGGCTAAAAAATGTCAAGCAAAAAAGCATAAGAATCGCAAGAAACAAAAATAAAATGTTTGTAAATTTGAATCGTGATTGTGATCTTCGACGTTACTTACCAACGTGATTTGTTACCGTAGCTAACGCAGTTTTGGTCTTGGCCGGTGTGTCAACTGCTATACTCATTTCTGGGAGTTTTTCAGCAGCATCGTCAAGTCGGCGACCTGTCGTGTCAACTCGTCGATTTTGTGCGTTGTCTCCTGGCGAAATGCGTCAAATTCCTCCCGTGACACCGCCTCGCCCGCCGTGGTCGTGGCAGAAACAGCCGACGACGACGATGTTTCGACGGCTGTGTTTGTCTTTTGTTTTGCTACCGAGTCGAGGCTGTTGGATGGTTTTGATGCTGTGGGCGCTGCTGGCAATGTCGGGCATAGTGGAAGTGTTTTTGGAGACTTCGAAGACGCTAAAATTTGAGATGTACAATATGATAACATATTTCATTGCCAATTGATATAGGTCACAAGTAATCTTACCATAATAAATTTTTTCTTCCCTTTCATCCCTTAAACTCCAATACTCTTCGCACTATATCCCATTTTTGAAAAAAACGGAAATGTACTCTATGCCAAGGATTTGTGTAGGAAAACAGCGTGAAGTTTTTTTGCAACTTGCACACAAATTACAACATTTTTTTCGCGAAAAATAGCTTGAAATAGCTAATTTTTCGACTTCTAATCCTCGCCATATTTTTATTTGGAACGATGAAGCTAAAAGCCCACTAGGGAACACACCTTTTTTATTTTTGATGGTCTATGACTAGAAAAAAATATTTTCGTGTTGGTCTTAGTTCGTATTTTCGAATATGGTTCGGTCAAAAAAATTTTTTTTCGACATTTGGTGTGAAAAATATGCGAAGTAGGCGATTCAGATGCAGCGATAACGAATCTGCAAGAATTTTTCGTCTATGACCAGTCTCCGCTGCGCTAGACGCTTTAAGATCCGGCAAAAATGCGAAATCGCAAAATACAAAAACATACAAATTTTAAAAACAACGCGTGGCGAGAGATCACAGTGTCTAACCGTCTGGCCTCCGAACTGCATTTGAATTCGGCGGGAAAATTTAAAT
>SAUE01000064.1:86153-108381 GCA_009724625.1 Deladenus siricidicola
ATTTTTTTCAAAAAAAAAATGGGATATAGTGTCTTCGTCTTAAAATTCTCACCAATTCCGGGACTGCTTGGAACTTTCGCCGAGGCAATGGAGCCGGTGCTAGACGATGAGGGAAATAGTGTCGATTGGCTCGTCGGAGACGAATCCTCGGGTGTCACTTTCTGTAAAATCCAATTTAAGTATTCAAATGGATCATAATTTCCTTCATATCAAAATATTTCTCATTGGATAAAAGCTAGGGCAAAAAGATCTAGGTGAAAAAATTGCTTAAGACAATCTTTAGTTTATTATGAGAAATATTCGAGCTTTTGTTGTTGTTTTTGGTGAAGAAACATCAAATCCCCGGTTAAAAGAGAAAGTCCCGGGCCGTCCCTACCGGCTGCAGGACGGATTGGCGAACGCTCAGCGATGGCGGCCGCTTGTTCGATTGCTTGGGGCGGTTTTTGGTTAGCGACGAGAGACGCGACTCGTCCACTGCGTCGTCCTTGTCCGCGGAGGCGGCAGCGGCCGCCGGCGATTTATGCGGGACGGGCGGCAATTTGCCCTGAGGAAAGAGCAGGCTCTGGAGGCCCGCGACCATCGATTTGCGTTCATCGGAAGCGGCGGCGATCTTCGCCGCCGCCGGTGACGCTGCTGACACGGGCGATTTCTCCCTGGCGGAATTTGTCGCGTCGGATGAGTGGCTAGTACCTGAAGATTTTACTATTATATTTCATTCCATTGCCCAAAGCAAAAAGTGTTATACCGCCACTGGCGCTGCTCGTCGCCGTCGACCAGGCGAATGCGGAGTCGCGGAACCGCGCAACGGGCGGGGCGGCGGAATGATTTGTGGATGAGGTAACGTGCGCGCTGGCGCGCTGCGACGTCGTTTTCGGCTTTGCAGGTAGCGTGGGCGGCTGTGCAGGTGTCGCGCTCAGCAGCGCCTTTTCTAAAATTATATGTATGCAATAAAAAATATAAAATATACCGTGAGCCTCTCATTCACCCTCCAACTTTTCTAAACATCTTTCTGAAAAAATTTTTTAGAAAATTCGCGCACCGCTAACAGTAGGCGAGGTGGGCGCAGCCGCGCCGGTTGCCGCGTCCGCTGGCGCCGGCTGCAAAAGTTTGACGAAATTTTCGGGAAAGAGACCGCGACGGCCGTTTAGCTCGCCCTCATACCAGCCATCGTCCTCGCAGTTCTTGTTGAGAACGGTGACAAGTGCGCCCTCGGGCAGCGACAATTCGTCGGGATTGGCGGCTTCGTAATTGTATATGACTTTTGCCATCTCTGAAATGAATAATCCACCAAAATTCTTTTTTAATGAAATTAGAAAATTTATTTTTAAAATAAAAAAAGTTACCTTTGACCTTCGACGACGTGGGCGGCGCGGTTTTCGGCGCGCCGTTATTCGGAGTTCCAGTGGAGATGGGCAGAACGAAATTCGTGGGGAACAGACCGACGCGGCCCTGAGCGGCCGCGTGCGCGCTCGACGTAATCTCGCCGCGCGCCCAGCCGTCCTCGACTTCCTCGAGCACGTCGATTTGGTCGCCCTCCCTCAGGTCGAGCTCGTCGTCCATTTGCGCCGAGTAGGAGAAGCAGGCCACTACGCCGCGGCCGTGCTGCGGTTGTTTGTGCGGGGAGTGTTGTTGTTGTGGTGTGGATACAATTTGGTTTTGGTGGGCTAAATTATGAATTAGTATACAACATTTTTACGATATGTGCCGATCAGCAATATATTCACACTTTGACTACCAAAAATACATCACATCTATAGTATATCGATCAACGGTAAAGTTTATTACAGTATCTAAAGGCGTAACCAGAAAAAAATTTTCGAGGGGGCCCCAAAACCAAAAGAATTAAATGGCTTGGAAAAAGTTAAAAATTTTACTTTGTTTTTTCATTTCAGTGGGGGGGGGGGGGTGGGCATGGCCCCACCTACGCCCCTGACAGTATCAAGAAAATGTCTTTCAACAGTGTTTTATTATGTATAGTATGTTTAACAACTGAAAAATTGAAAAAATAAGCATCACTGAAAGATGGCCAAATGATGAGATTTTATTGGAAATGAAAAAAGATAAAAATCTTTTAAAAACAAAACCAAAAAAAAACAAACAAAGTTTTGATTGACTAAATATACCAAAAAAATCTAAATTCGGGGCTGGGGCGTGGAGGGCGCTGGAATTTTAAACAGCTGGGATTTTTTTAATTTTTTCATTAAAAACTAGTAAAAATTTTTTGTTGTAAAATCAAATAAAAAATATTTGATAAAAAATATAAAATCAAATAAAAAAAAATTTTGAATTTGAGAAAATAAAAATTTATATTTTCTGAAGTAATCGAAAAATTATAAAAAAAACATTTAAAAAACAAAATATAATAAAAGCAATTTGTATTGTATCATCAAAAAACGTCAACCAAAAATAAATAAAAATAAGCATAAAATCATTAAAATAGACCAAAAGCACCTTTTCGTAAGTGAACGTCGCCCTTTGGCGCGTTGTTGGCGGCGGCGGCCGCCGCTGCCGCGCTGTGATTCGACGACGGCGCGGACATCATCGAAATATCCTTGCTGAGCCGGTCGACCAAACGCGCCACGTTGACGCCCTTCTCCCTCTGAAAGTTAAGGAGTACATTAAGAGGTACAGTAATGTACTACAACAACATACTACAGTAATACGAGACTACGATAAAATAACGGGACAATAATATTTTTCTAGACTTTTTTTTCTTAGATGTAATATGCATGGGGGGCTGAGGCGAGTAGGCAAATCTCGCCGTAAGGAGTCTAAGCCTTATGGTTAGCCTGAGCCACATGTAGTATTTCGAGAACAATAATTTCTCGAAAACTATCTAGAAAACCTAAAAATTTTCAAATTCTCGGAGGGGGGAGTAAAATAAAGTGATTCCCAAAAAGGAGACAAAAAACTGAAATGTGTAAAAATTGCAGTGTCGGTAAATCAAAAATAATAAAATTGGAAGACGCGGGTTCAAATTAATAAATTAATTTTGAAAAGTTCAAGTTGAACTGGCTTCATTTTTAACTTGAACTTTTTTAAATGAACTGGAACATGAACGTTTATCAAGTTCATTTTGTGGGTTCATTTTCATTTTCAAAAAAAAAAAGGTAAAACACATATGCCATTTTTTATAGGCCAGGACAGGCCCATCCCCTGCCATTTTTATAGGCCCAGCCCCGTCCGATTGGGCGCGGATAAAAGCGTGACGTTCATCAAAAACAAATAATTTTTTGTAACCTTCAAAAATAATTATTGTCAAACATATGCTACTTAAAATGGTTTATTTATTGTTTTTTAATTAGGGGTATAAAAACCTTTAGAAATACAAGTTCCGGATTTTTTTCTAAATTTGTAGTGAGTTCGGAGCAATTCTCAGTTATCAACTTCTAAATTATCACCATCAACTTCTAAACTATCACTATCAAATTTTTTTGTGTTTCTTTTACCAAAAAAAGTCTCATCAAAAAGGAGAAAATTCATTCGAAATCAATAATGCAAATAAGTGAAAAATGACAAAGAAACAAAAAATAAAAATTCAAAACGAAAAAAATGGTAAAAAATGTGGGGAAAAATCATCGCTTACTGGATTTTGCTCCGTAGTCATCGGCTTTTTCGCTATTTTTTCGGGTTTTCCCGTCGCTTCGCCCTTTTTTGTGCGTGTTTCTCTGTCCACTTCTTGAGAATTGCGTGCGTTATGTCTAGCCAAATTTTTCTGTTTCTCGCCACGTCCTCTGTTTTGAGATGCGTATCTAGCGCGGTCAGCTTTCCTCTTTCTCTCTGCGTTCTCTCGACTCTCAACGATCAAGTTGGCTCTCTTCTAGTTGGCTGGCTGTCTGCGGCTTCAAATTATTTGTCTGATCAGCACTAGCGCCTTCTTGTGTCTTCTATCGCCAAAACGTATTTGTGCCTCGATGTGTCCCGCTGTGAAGAAGATCTTCGCGGGTGTGATGAAGAGGCTTTTTGTTTGGCTGGGCGTGCACGGGTATTAAAAATCGCAAAACACGCAAATGAACTTTTGTGCAAGCACTTCGAGAGAGCGAGAGAGCCTAAACAATTGCAAAAAAGTTAAAATAACCGCAAACATTTATTTATTTTAAATGAAATATCACGACATTTACTATATCAAACTGATATTATGCGAGAAATTAAGGAAGAGAAATATTTCATATTTTATTTTTTAAATACAAATAATTCCTTCTTTTCTTTCTCTAAATTCTAAAAAAACACACTTTCGAATCTTGAATAAAAATTTGGGAAAAAGGACGTCAAAAAGAGCAGATTGCGAAAAATTAGAAAAGAAAAATAAGTCATGACGGTGGGCCAAGAAAAAATTCATGCGAGAAAGCGCGTAACCTTTTTTGATTGTTTCATTGTAAAAAAATAAGGAAGACACGCGAGAGAAAGTCTACATCGAGAATGAATTTTGAACGTCGATTAAAAATGAAAATATGAAAGAATAAGTGACACATGTGACAGATGCTGAGAGAAAGTGAGAAAAAGACGAAAATATCTCTCATCGTATGACTTTTATCGTGCTTTTATTGTTGCATCGGACACCTTTCTTCTCTCTCGTCTAGTACTCTTTTTTATTGTTTTCCTATAATTTGATTTTTTTTCTCGCTTTATAACTAAAAATAAATTGAAAATATAAATAATTGGAAACTATTTTTGGCGTGAATCTCGTCGAAGCCTGAGCTAAAAGTGGTCCAATCCATAAATGTACATCGAAAACCTGTCCAAAAGCTTCCGAGAAAAAACATCAAATTCAAAAGTGGGTGATTAGTTAGTTAGTTGAAAAACAAAAAAAGATGGTTTGATTATTTTCGATAATTCATCAATAAAAAGGACGAGGCAGAGAAATGAACACGCATCGAAAACAAAAAAGGGAAAAGAAGTGATTCATCACCAACAAAATTGGGAGAGCACTAACAAAATAATTCAAAAATGTAATATTCCTCGAGTACAGGCGAAATTCTCTTCCAAAAACAAAAATTTCAGCGGTTTTGTACTCCTTTTTTCGGTGAAGGAATTATGGCGACGGAAAAAAATTAATAATGGCGGTAAAAATTGGTGGAAGCACGCCCGCCTTTCCATTTATATGCAAAGTTTTCCTTGGTGGTAGCGTAATTGCAGGTAAACAAACAAAAAAATAATTAGAAGTGATTCAATTTCGGATCATATTGTTATTATTATGTTGTATATGTATGTAATATTAACTTGAAAGATTCTAAAGATGGTCACTAAACAGACTTTACCTAAATCTTATCAATACAATAACATCCTAATTTCTTAAGAAAATGTGGTCAGATTTTTTGTGAACTCTACCAAAATATCGACAATTTTAGAGAAAATGAATAATTGCATTTTAGAAAAAATGCGGCACTTCTTCAGTTCCCCCCTGACCAAATTTTTGCTGGTCAAAAAAATATTTGAATGTTTTTGAGATTCTCAGAATAGGTTTTATAGGCTGCAAAACGATTCTAGATTACTTTTAGTAACGCCATAGGAAAAAAATAAATAAAAGAAAGTTAGAGACCCAAGTGAAAATTGGGGGGGGGGGGAAACTAAAGAAGTACCAAAAATGCAATTAAAAAAAAGTGATGGCACGGTAAATGTGATGGCGACGCGCGCACACCAAAACTTATCAGCAATTTTTGATGGATTTCAAATTTGGCATGACGGGCACTATGCCAAGCAAAGCCTTCAATCAACGCTTTTTCCGCACACAAAACGATAATACATATAAAAGTAAATGTTTTCAACTCGAATAACTGTGAAATGTAAACAAATTTTTTATTCAAGCTCCATATAGCGAAGAAATTTTTTTTGTCTAGCAAAACAAACAATAAAAATAAAACCGGACAGATAAAGACTATTCGTATTCTGCTTTTCTCCGTCCATTATAAGTAAGTGGAACTCTTCCCCCGCCTATACGCTTAAACTACAAATCCACCAATCTTCAAAAAGAAAAAGAAACAAACAAAATACAGGAAGTCAAAAAATACATGACAGATACCCCGATCAAATTCGAAAAATTTCGCAAAATCATAAAAAAATATTGGAGGTTTAAAGATTTTTGTAATGTAATTTGCGGCGGATTTCAAGTCCCACAGTTTGGGGTGGGTCTGCTGTCTACAATGGGTCAAAGCATAATTTCCTTTAACGACGTGCCGTCGAATTCGTGTTAGTGGAAAGTGGCAGGTTTGGGCTGTTCGAGATCTGGACGGTGAAGACCTTCTTGGCGTTCTCCTTATGAAGCGCAATCATCTGATCCATAAACTCCTGGAGGCCACTGCGGAATGTCTCGTTTATCTGTTGGAACATCTGTGAGCAAACTCCTAAAATTATAATTTTAGACATAAAAATACCACAGTAATTTCAAATATTCCTAAAAAATCTGTTCTTAATTAAAAATCCTATCTAACCTTTAGCGACTTTAAATTTTTTTGGAGTATTACGTTGATAATAACCCATTTTGCAAAAGAAAAAGTTAACGCAAAACACGAGCCAAACATATCCACACTTAGTCTCATACAATAAGCTGACCTTCAACGGCTGGAGTCAACATTTGGTGGACGGCAGCAGTGACGGCGTTGAGGATTTCGGCCTTGGATAGATCCGCCACCGACTGAAGATTCAGCGTGCCGGCGCTCAGCGACGCCTCCACCACGGCGACGATTTGCTCGCGCGACGCGTTCGCCGACTCGCCAACAGCCGCCTCTACGCGATCGCTCTGCTCCTTGAGCTCATTCGCTAGAAATGTTTTAAAAACAATTAATGAATTGAAATTAATGAATTGCGTAATTCAAGTAAATGGCATTCAGTAAATAAATAATTCCAAATTCATTAATTTTTTAAATTAGTCAGAAAATTAAAAAAAGGTGCTGTAAAATATTTTAATCTAAAAAAATTACAAATCTTCTCCAGCGCATTCGAAAGATTGTCGGTGTTCTCTTCACGTAATGCTCGATTCTCGTCTTTCAGCTTTTCAACGTTCGCTTGCAAAGCATCAATTTTCTCGTTAAGAGAACCAAATTTTTCGTCCATGAGTTCCGAAATTTTCAACGATAATTCCATGGCGGCATTGTTCGCATGAGCAGAACTTGCACTCGAAGGTGTCTTTTTGGGCAGATTATTGCTAGAAAAAAATCCATTTTCAATGAAAAAAAATGAAATAAAACTTTTGTTGGTTTCTTTCTCTACTGTCAACCATTACCAAACAAAGCTTAAAATTAATACATTTTATTTAGACCAAAGAGATTTGCCAGTTCCTTGCCGTCAATGGGTGGCGTCGGATATGCGCCACTATTGTTAATAGTGCCCGCTGCAATCGCCGTCGGTGGCGAAAGATTAGTGGCAGCCAACGGCGTGCCCGACAACAAATTCGGCTCAACGAGCGCGTCGCCGACGACAACCGTCTCCGCCGCCGATGACCCGGATCGGCCCAAAATGAAGGCGGTTGGGTCGAGTTGATGGCGCTCCAAATCGACGCTGGTCTCCATGAGCGAGCGATTGGTTATGGCAACAAAAGTGGCCGAGATGGAGTTACTGGCAGGAAAATCGTCCGACTCTTCCAGAGAGAGATCTTAACAAAACTTTTAAATAATCAAAAACACCACACGCTACAGAGTAACGCCCATAAAAGAACTTGCAGAAGTGAAAACCAACCGCATTCCGTGTTTTCCATAATACTGCAAGGCACAACGCAAACCAAAGCATTGAAAAATGTGATACGGGTACAAGCGGTGAAACAGGGCCTCGACGAGATATAGTTCAACTCCAAGCAATAGAGGCTCTAAAATAATCGATATAATAATGGTAAAATAAAATTTAAGACTCACCGAAGAGTCATAGTCTGCCATGAAAATAAAATTGCCGGTCTGGTCCACGGAGACCTCGAGACGACTGATTTGATTGGAAGATTCAAATCGCAACTTTCCCAAACAATTCCACGAGTCACAATCGTAGATGGCCACTCGGCGGCCCGAATCCGCCGAAACGAGCACAAACTTCCAGAACTGATCCCTAAAACATAATAAAATTTTCCCATCGCAATTAATGTTGCCAAACAAGATATGTTCAGTAAAAAATTCCATAAAAAACAAAAACGTAAGAAAAAGTTAAAAATACTCACTGATTTTGCAGATTCAAATTATCCAAAAATAGAATGTCTTCCGCGTAATTGTTTGGAATCGGGCGTACACGATTCGCAAAACGCGTCTTATCTGAATCAATTACGTAGAAGGAAATGTACCCGTCTACAGTAGAAACCGCCATAGCCGTCGCGTCAGGACTCAACTTCAGTGACGTAATCTCCTAAAAACACCAAAAAATAACTTATTAAAAATAACTTTTAAAAAATTACCGATTCCATAACAATCGACAGAACTCCGCCCTGCACCGCAGAAACTTGATCATACCTGACTTCCGAACGATTCAACGTCGATTTAATGGTATGAAGTGAGTAAATATCTACACAATTTCCCTAAAAACGTGACTATATTTTTTTACAACTTTCTTTAAAAAATTGAAACGCCTTAAACTTTTATTAAAATTTCAAAAAACATACGTAAGAAACAGCTAACAAATGAACATCCTTATTGCTTTCCGAGTCGTCTTCGGGAATGTAAGGACACCACGTGAGTTTCGGCAATCCATTCTGCGCGGGTTCGTCTCGAATAATGTTTAAATATTTTGACCTATAAATTGACACAAACTATTGGCAAATCCCCGAAAATCCATGCCAATTTTTCCCTATTTAAATCGACCATAATTTCTGCAATCTTCAAATATTTTTTATTTTATAGCATAGACTCAGCAAAGTCGGTTTTTGTATGTGAAATGGCGAAACACATCAAAATTCAATTGAAAAAATGACTAAATCAACCAACAGCGCGTTGCATTTCTCATCGACGTGATAAACGTAAACGTTTGATTTTGCGTCCAATACGGCCAGAAATGGCGCGTGTACCGCCCACTGTAGGTCGACGGGCGGCTGCCGAAAGTCTTTTATGAGATGGCGAGCGCGAGTCTCGCGCTCCAGAACTCGAACCGCCTCACCGGTGTTCTCGTTGAATAGACGATATGCGACCTAAGCGTTTGTCGTGGAGAAATGATTAAATAAAATTATATGTATAATAAACTCATACCAATTTGTCACGCACTGCAAGAATACGGCCGGCATAATTCGCCTTATTCTCCCACTTGTAGTCGGTGAGCACCTGGGAATTTGCACGAACACTATCGCGCTGTCGTGCACCGTTCGTCTCGGGCGCAATGTGCAATACGACATTCGTGCCAAATGCAAAGCGCACTACGTCATCAGAGTCAGATAAATTGCTGAAAATCAATCAAATTATTTTTATTCCGCTATTTTAATTCGCACATAAAAAAAAACTAACTATTTTTCGATATACGACGATGGTGGAATATGCTCCATGATTCCAAATTGTGGCAAAATATTTGAAGAACTAAAATTATTATTACATATAAAATAGAAGTAAAATTGAAAAGCTCTATCAAACCACCCACAAATGCAAACTTTTAATACAATTAAAGGTTTTTTTGCCAGTTTCAGTAAAAATTAGTTTGAAATAATAAACACAGCAAATTACCCTAGAAAATATCAAAAAAAGTTTCGAAATTATAGAGGAGGTTGAGTGCACGCACGCACAATAAGCCTAAGCCGTAAAGTTAACTTTGAATTATGAACTTGAATTGACTTTGAATTCAAGAAAAAATGTTTCTCTGAAAATTAAATAGAACAAAAGGCCAACAACTGTCGAACAGTGCGGTAATTTGAAAAATCAAATAAGTTCTCAATGTTGAGAGGAATCATGGCAAAAGCAAAGGTGAGTGTGGAATCGAACGCAAAATACCCCTTCGTATGCACACGTTCCGCATTGTGCACTCGTTCCGCCGATGGTATCGAATAAGTCGAAGTTGTTAGCGTTCATATTTTTCGGCGTTTTCGTTCATTTGGTTTTGCTTTATTCGATTTTCGACATTTACTATTCGTCTCCGCTGGTGCATGGCGCAAAGGTTTTTCCTATAACGCGCGAGAAGGGACCCGCCAGTCGGTTGGTCTTCCTGTCGGCGGGTAATATTTGTTGTATTATAAACCGCATTTTTCTAGGAATAATTGTGTAAATAAGAATAAACTGTAGAAATATTTGTTCGTCAAATATTTTTTTAATATTAGATGGTTTGCGATCTCGAACGTTTTTTGAACATCCGGAGAAGTCGCCGTTTTTGCATGAATTAATCAGGCGCGGAAAGGTATTATTTACAATATTTAAAAAATTAATAGTTACATTACGCATTTTATTTGCAAATTAAGAGAAAATCGATTTTTTTGTTGCTGGAAAATTGCATTCTCTTTAAGTTTTGTCTTCTAAATTTCTTTGACAACAAACTTTAGGCTGCATGGGGCATTTCGCAAAGTCACGTCCCGACCGAATCTCGGCCCGGTCATGTGGCGCTGATGGCCGGTTTCTATGAGGACGTCAGCGCCGTGGCACGCGGTTGGCGTCACAATCCCGTCCAGTTCGACTCCGTCATCAATCAATCAGCGAACGTTTGGCTGTGGGGTGGTCATGATATTACGGCGTTGTTTGCCGATGCGAAAGGCCCTCGTCTGGTTCATTGGGATTCGTATTCGAGTGCCGAGGAGGATTTTGCCGCGGATAATGCTCACAAGTTGGACGATTGGGTCTTTGATAATGTTGAGGTATAGTTAGCAAAATTGAAAAAGTTTTTTATGTTGTTGATTATTTTTATTGCAAGATTTTTAGCGATACTTTTCGGAGAGAAATTCTACAGAAAATGAAATTTTTGCTGAGAAATCCATTTTCTTTATGCATTTACTCGGTCTCGATATTAATGGACACGGGTCAAAGCCAAATTCCGAAAAATACATTGGCAACATTCGAGTCGTGGATTTGGGAGTGAGGCGAATGGTGGAACTGTTCCACCGCATTTATAATGATAGTCGGTGAGTTATTTTTTGTTGTTAAGTATGAATAATTACACAAAATTGAGATAAATTTTTGATTTTGGTTTTCAGCAAATGTATATCAGTTCGAAGAATAATTGTTGAGATTTATTCTTTAATTTCTACTTTTTGCGAAAAAAAATTTTTAGCACCGCTTTTATTTTCACAGCCGATCATGGCATGACGAATTGGGGTGCCCACGGCTCGGGAACCGACGACGAGATTTTGGTGCCCTTTGTCGTCTGGGGTGCTGGGGTTCGTCCATCCGTCGCGCGGCACCACACTTCCATCAATCAGGTCGACTTTGCGCCGCTACAAGCAGCGCTATTGGGCACGGCCGTGCCGGCGAATAGCGTGGGCGTTTTGCCGCTTTCGATTTTGGATGCGTCGCCGAAATATCGATTCAAGGCCGCCTACGCTAACCTAAAACAAGTGAGGCATTTGTTTAATTTTTTATTGTGTTGTTTTTTGCTTGTTAATGTGGATTGAATTTTGTTAGAGAATAATTTGAATTTATAACATAATTTTAGGAGATTTTTAAATTTTTTGTAGGATATTTTTTGTCATATTTTATTTTTAAATTTTTTTTGTGAGACGGAAATATTTTCTTTCAATTTGCTCCAAAATTTCATTTATTTATAGGTGCAAGTTATTTTAGATGATTGAGCAATATTCAATAAGGCGACACGAAAGAGTGGCCAACTCGCTGCCGCTAATGTTCCGAGACTATAGCGGTTTTCGCGCAGACGCGTTAACGAAAGTCGACGCAGAAATCCGTCGCCTCGCAGATTTGCGTCGTTTTGACGCGGCGGCGGCCGCCTGCATTGAGTGGATTTCGCGCGTGCGCGATGCACTGATTTACTTTCATCGCTATAAGCGGTTTAGCCTTGGCTTGGCGATTACGGCGCTTTATTTTAGCTGGAGTGCACTCGTCTATAGTTTAGTGACAAAGGCGTATGTTTGCAATATTTTTTACACATTTTTTTGGTTTTTTATGTTTGGTTTTTGTTTATTTGTATGTAAATTAAAAAAAATAAATAAGAGTTTTCTGTTATTTTATTTTAGTCATCGCTTGGAGTGTAATGACGCATATTCGCGGAATGAATTTACTGATTTTTGGAATTCTCTATTCATGCCAAATCGAGAATTTTCGTTGTGCCTTGTTGTGGGAACATTCATGATATTTTATCAACGTCTACCTTTCACCAATTATTTATACTATTTAATGCCGATTTTCACGCTCGCTGTGACGTGGAACTTGAATGTCTTACCAAGTGTTAGTCCTCAGACTGCCTCAAAATCTTCCCATTCAATAGCGACAACGCTGTTAAAAGGAGTCGAGAATTTGTTCAATAATTTGTCGGGTAAAAGCGGCTTAGCTTTAATAAACTATTATTTGATAAGGGTCGTGTTTGGCGGTACGCTTGGTGGTTTGTTTTATTTTTTATATGTAATTTTTGTTTTTGTTTTCCACTGTTATAATGTTAAAAAATATGTTTACGGAATGATTTTAGTCTTGATTTTGTCGGTGTTTGTGAGCGTGTTCTACGAGCGGACGGTGCTTTCTGTAATTTATATTTGTCTTTCGCCGATTTGGTTTTTATCAAAATTTACGAATGGTTGTAACAACGTTGCCGATCGAGAATTACACAAATGGTACGGTTTTTTCAAACAGATGTTTATGTAATTAAGTTACAGTATTGGTTATCATAAGTTTGCTCCGATTTTTTTCAAAAAATTTTATTCGATGGCGCACAAGCATATTTTTGATATATTATATTTGCAAACTTTCTGTGTTGTAGGAAGGTTATCTGGTTGATATGTTGTCTAACGATGGCCATTTTCCCGTTAATGGAAACTGTGGGAGGGACGCTACGGCCGGCTTTTGTTGTAACAGCTCCACTACTTGGTGTCATTGTTCTCGTGGCGTATAGCAAATATTTTATGAATGGAATAGTCGGTATTACTTTAACGAGAATATGTTGCCTGTATGTGGCAGCTAGCTGTTTGCTGGCTTCAAATACGATGTTCTCGAATGTAAGCATATTTTCAAAAAAAATTTGCATTTGGAAAATTTTTCATTTGAAATTATTGTAGTGTGAAATCTTTTTTACCGCATCTAATAAAATAAAAATTAGTTTTATTTACTAGAGGCACATATTTAGACGAATGAGTGCATAGCAAGGATGTGTCGAAAATAAATTTGAGATTTCGAAAATCGAATGATTTTCGTGATTTCGATAGTTAGGTTAGGAATATATGTATAATTAATTGAACATTGTTTGCTTTTAGGAGTATCTAGCGTTGCTAACACGATTGTTTTCTTGGTCCACACTCGCACTCTCGGCTCTAATTCCGTTTTGGGCGTTGAACAACGACGTTGAGTCGCTTATTTCGGGGCGTGTTGTTGTGTGGATGGCGTCGTTGTTTCTACCATATTCGATGTTGTCGATTGCGTACGAGTCGATTTTTCTCCTTGTGTTTTGCGTATTTTTATTTACTTTATTTCGGTTGGAATTTGACGAATTAAATGATGCTCAATTTTTTGTTCTTAATTTAAGCGGAACTTATCATATTAATGCGAACGGTGAGTAATTTTCAACATTTTAAAAATTATTAGTTAGAATTATTATTTGTTAGAAATTGTTTCAAAAAATTTTTTTATTTTATATTATTTTTATTTATTGTATATTTTTGTGGAGCTATTCAGGGTTTTCTCCTTCAAACGGTTCAAAAAAAGGCTCAGAAAGAGGGAGAGACGGCTCTCGGCATTTCTCGTGGCGCGAGTGGCGGCGAGCAATTCTTCTAGTGGCCGTGGTGGAGATGGCCTTTTTCGGTACGGGTAATATTGCCTCGTTAAATAGCTTCAATACGAATTCGATTCGAAATTTTGTGACTGTGTTTTCGCCTTTTCTAATGACGTCGCTGTTGGTGGCGAAAATTGTGCTACCCTTTCTTCAAATGGCGTTTGCGTTCTCAGCGATTCTTGTGCGCCAAGGGCTCGAATTTCTACCGCGTTTGGCTGCTTTGATGACGATTATAACGGACGCAATGGCCGTGGTAAGATCAATTTTTGGGGAATTTTTTGATGTAATAAAGAACTAGTTAGGTATCATTTTTTGATACATTTTTGTGTTTATTGTATATATTTTTTTAATTTATTTGAAGTTTGGTACATTTGTACGTGAATTATGTAAAAATTATATAAAAATTATTTAGTCTTTTTTAATTACTATGTTTTTTTTATAAAAAGACAAGATTTTTATAAGACCAAATGATTAAATGCAAACTTTTTAACATTTTCTAGGTATTTTTCTACAATTTAAAAGACGACGGTAGTTGGCTGGAAATTGGAACGAGTATTGGCAATTATGTGATCTGTGCGGTGTCGTCGGTCAGCGTATTTATTCTTTTGCATGTGGCGAACGTTATCATTCGCCTTAATCATTATCATCATCATCATTCTCAAACATTGGTGGACAAAGGCAGCGATTTGTCGACAACGCGCGTGAAACCAAATTCCAAACTGGTTTAGAGAACTTCGCGGACAATAAATAACGTTAGTTTGGCGAATGATTTGTGTGATAGATATGTTATTTACTTTATTTTTTATTTACTTTATTTTATTTTTTAAGTAGACTATTTGTAAATTTAACGTGTTGAAGCAGCAAAGATTCTCGAATTAACCTGATTTTTTTGGCTTAAAAACTGAATTTTTTCGGATATATTCTTATAAAAATATAAGTAATAGAAAAATTAGAAAAAAAGAACTACTGCTTCCACTTAATTCCATTAATTATTTGTAAACTATTTTTTATTAAATCTTTAAATTGCCATAAATTTTTGACAGCTTTGTGATTTTTTACGGAAAAAATTAAGTTTTAATAAGAAATAAATTTTTTTAACTGAATTTGAAAATTTAATTTTCAAAGATTTTCTCTTTTATTTGAATGATATTTTTGCATTGATCTTTGTGCGAGTATGCTTTATTATGATTTTTTAGTGCTTTATCTTGATTCTGTTGTGGATAATCTATTAATTTCAGTTATTTAATAATTAACATAACCGTTATAGCGTTTGTATGGAATAAATTTTGATTAATTTATTTGTTTTGTTTTTGAAGAGTTTCTCGCTCCTTTCTATTTTGAGAAGGATTTCTGTGCGTTTTGTTCTTTAGGAATATTTTGGTTATTTTTATGAAAAGTAAAAAAAATTCCAGGAATAATTTTTTGAACGTTTCGCTAATTACACATTGTATTGGGTTTAATTCGGACTACGCGCTAGTCCGACTTGAATCGTTTTCTGCTACGGCCGTCGAGTCCGCGGAGGTTGGCGTCAACGCCGGAGGGTGTGTTTCGTGGTGGAATAGCAGCAGTCTCTCGACAATGGCGCTACTGAAGATGTACTTGATCGCGCTGGCGGCGCTCAACTTTGGAATTTACGTGTGGCGCTGGTCTTCCACGGACATGAGGCACGCCCAGTTGTGCCGTATGAACGATATGATCACTGTTCAATTTTTTATGGCCATATTTTCGACGATTCTCTATCGAAGGATATGCGCGTAAGAAGCATTTTTTTTAATTGGTTAACGATTCTTTTGTTGTGCTTAAAAATTTGGAAAAATTATATGTGGATTTTGGCATTAAATTTTAACACGGACTTTTGGCACGTTTGCGCATTAACTTTGGGATGCCCAAAATAGCGTTTTTTGCGTTTACAATTCATTTTATCATAGGCTGTCCACCAAACAATCATCGAATTTACGTGGATTGCTTCGATTTGCGGGTTTAGTTTTTATAGCGATGGCTCACTTTTCTTGGTTTTGCTTCTACATTTATTTGCCAGACAATTCTCTACTTGCTGTTATTAGGTGTGTTTGGGCCTTAATTTTTTTCTCGATTTTTTTGGATTTGTAATTGTGAGGATTGAATTTTTTAAAGTTTTGTTTATTTCATATAATTTGAAGTTAACCTTTAGCTTTCTCTCCGTGTCGATTTACGTTCACCTCAGCGTTTTTCTCGTTCCGTTGATTGCGCTTGAGATCGCGGTCGATCATTTCCTGCCGAACATGTCAAATTTTTTATTGAAATCGAAGAATTTTCACACGCTTCTCGCATTTGTGCTAGCGTTTGCTTTAACCGGTGTTGGCATCCCCGTCACTCAACAGACGCCGACTGTTTGTTTTACTGGCATATTCCACTTTATATTACCAATAAACTTTCTATACAAAATCTAAGGCGTACATTCTTTTATTGCGCTTTTTTCAATGTATTTCGGGAATGTAGGGGTACAGGGACATGGTTTTAAATTTTTGACGGATTCTGCGGTTCTGGAAATTGGATCAAATTTTTCTTATTGTTATTTTTGAGGTTCAAATTTTTCTTATTGTTATTTTTGAGGTTGCCAGAAGTTTTGAATAAAGAGCGTTCAAAAAATCAATTCCGAAAAAAACAATTTTTTGATGTTTTAAGGTTCGCCACGAGAATATTTACATTGCGGGCCTGGCGCCCGAGTTGGAAGGCTTTTCCATCGCGTTGATGACCGATGTTCACGTGGGTCCCACGGTTGGCAAAGGTCGGATTGAGACGATTGTGGGCGTGATGAATGAGTTGGACGCTGACGTGGTGACGATTGTCGGCGATTTGGTGGACGGCTTCGTCGGCAATTTGGGTCGGCGAGCCTTGCCGCTGGAGCGACTTCGCGCTCGCTACGGGAAATTTTTCGTCACTGGTCTGCGTCTTCAACAAATTACCAATAGCTTAAATGGGAGATAAAATTTGGTATTATGGAGAATATTAGATTTTTTAATTGTAAAATTTGAATTTTTTGACAGAGGTTCAATGATTATTTTAATTTTTTAATTTTTACCGGTATATTTTGTTAGATAAATGAAATTGGAATTTTTAATTAATTTTACTGACTTTTTTATAGGCAATCATGAATATTATCACGGCGACATTAATCAGTGGGTCGACTTTTTCCGCTCGAAACTCAATCTGACGGTATTGCGGAACGCGAACCATGTTGTGCGCTCTTCGAAAACCTCGGATCCGAAGAATAGCGGACGCGGGACTGTTTGTATGGTGGGTGTGGATGATATGATCACGGAACATCTGTTTATTCATGGTAGAGAATTTAATTTGACTTTACGGGTTTATTTTAATTTTTTGAAATTTTTGAACATTTCATATATTTATAGGCACTTTATTAACTATTAAGATGTTGCGAAAAACGAACGATTAAATTTTTTATTAGGCCATAAAATGGACGCGGAAAAAGCGCTAGCCAGCTGTCCACCAGAGAGCACCATCGTCTTGTTGGCTCATCAACCGAATGCGGCGAAAAAGATTATTGATTCCACAAAGCGTCAAATTCATCTAATTCTATCAGGTTTGTTTCTTTCGTTCATTGAATTTTTTGTTTAGCGTCGATGATTGTATGAATTCAATATTACTTTGTCATGATTGGATGATGTTTGGTTTCAATTATTTGAAGTTGTTTCTATTGAATTTGCTTAAATAATTTCAATTGTGGGTCTTTAGGCCACACACACGGCGGCCAGTTCTACATTTTTTGGGCGCTGGCGTATTGGCGTAACGCTTTTCTGCACGGTCTCTACCGCGACTCGGAAACGGGCACGCAGGTGTTCGTCTCGTCGGGCGTCAACTATTGGGGACCGCCGGTGAAGATTTGGAATTTGTGCGAGGTGGTTCTGTTGAAGTTGCATCGCGGTAAGCAGGGCGTAATTTCTGAATTCGACAGCGGATTGGACGGCGGCAACGGCCTCAGCGTGGATGAACCTCCCGCGTGAACAGGGAAGTAGTTTGTGTTTATTATATTTTTCTGGCAAGCTTATTTGTTGTATACATAAATGTTTTTTTAATTAAACTTATATTTAAATGAGAATTGAATCTTTTTAAATTGACTTTGATTGTCATTTGTCACAAAGAATTCATCCAAAAAATCAAAAACGTAAAGCATTTATTTAGATTTAATTTCGGTTCGGAACTTGAATTTTGTAAATTAGAAATTCGAATTTATAATTCGATATATAAGAACGACAATTATTGAAAAGTGCAAATCATCTAAATATTATTTCTGAAATCTCTGAATATTATTTCTTTTCAGTTTTAAACTTGAATTTTTTTTCATTGTATAAGTTAGTGATAATAGAATAGAATTTATAGGTAGCATATAATTTTATTATTTTTTATTGTAAACATCATGTAAACACCCCTCGTACGATATTTGTTTTAGATTTTTTGGCTCAATTGCAGCTTAGACATTCTGAAGTATTTTAAGCATCCAAAGAATATTTTAAGCAGTGTTGTGACTTGAATCCCAAATGATTCAGATCGGGATTAGGATTCTACTCGTTTGACTCGTGACTCATTTTTACCAAATGTGAGTCACTTGCGACCATTTATACGACTTTTTTAAAATCATTTTTTGATGACTTTTTAATGTTTAATGACCTGCGCCGAACAAAAACGTGGGAAGTAATGCTTGAAATTCTTAAGGATGCCTAAACTGCAAATAAGGCCGAATTGTTTTTGGGACTTCTACAGCTAAAAGAAAGTCGAAATTATTTATAGTTTTGACCGTCTACCGACATTGAAAAATGTAAAAAAATGTAACAATTTTGAATTCTTTTCATGCTCATGATATATGATTTTTTTAAACTTAAAAAAATTTTAAATTCAATTATTACAAGTTTTAGCCAATATTTTTTCTAAACATTCTGTATAATATTTTTTAGTTACCGTTGTGTGTGATGTTCTCTGTGAAAAATGGGCCCAGCTCTTTGAAGAATTATTTCTATCTCAAAAGATTTTTAAATTTTTTTGTTTTTGAATTTTCAGCTAATATGTGTGTATTTTTTGAGCGATTCGAATTTTTAAATACATTCATTTATTAATTAATTAATGTGGAAAGAATGTTTGATGACTTCAACAATAAAAGATAACAATAATAAAAAATTAATATTTTTGTCGGAATTTGAGTGACGTTTTAAGCAAGAATACACAAAACACGATAATAATTTCAATGGAAAGTGGGGGGCAAAAAAAATTTTATTACGAAATTTAGAATTCAAATTTTATTGAATTTTAAATTTAATAAAATGTTCATTTCAGGAATTAAGCAGAATTATTATTTTTTCTCCTTTTGGTTTTTGTGTTACACTTTTAAAAATTAGGCGAAACGTAAAATGTTTTTTCTCTTCAAATTCAGAGAATAAAACTCTGCATGTGAGAAGCGCAATAAAAATGGACAAACATACATTTGAGGAAGAAAATATAGAGAGCAAAGCTTTGAACTCGTGTTTTAAAAGAGGAAAAACAAAACAACAAAAGAAGTGGAAACAAAAAAATGGCAGTTTGGCAATATAAAAATATGGAAAAAATGAAGTTTAACACTCTCAAGAAAGCCCGCAATTTGACTTTGCTTTCCTATAAAGCAATTATTTATGGTTTGGCTGGCTTTATTATATTGGTTTGCGCTAAACTTCACTTAAATCCCAAAAAAAGAAAAAAGTATAGACGAGAAAGTTTAGCAGAGGAATTAATTAGCAATATTCGTCGTTCTGTTCGAAATTAATCTATTATTTTTTGATAACCCATGGAAATTTTCGGATTTTATTCATTTGTTTGTGGATAAAATAATACGAAAAAGTTTTTTTCTCTCTGTTTTCCCCAGAAATATAATATAGAAATTGATTAATAAACAAAACAATTGCAATGAAGAGGAAATCACCTAAAATATTTATTTACGGTAGCTAAATATGTACGTATAATGACTGGTTTTTCGAAAAAGCCGAGCGCTCTTCCTTTTTTTCTCCAACTCGGTGAATCGAATTCTCTAAACCTGTCTTTTNTATATATATATATATATATATATATCATCAACAAAAAAGAGTAAGTCAACCGAATTCGATACAAAAAAAAACAAGAGACAAATTTTAATCGCGATGGCCTATGTATTTTATAGAATTTAAAGAAAAAAAGCAATTTTTGCAAGATGTCAATCGATTGCTATATGTATGTATGTATGTATTAAAAGTAGCAGAATAAAAAATAGAAAAAAACAAACAAACCAATATCGAAATGAGTGGAGAGAAGTTAAGGAACGCAAACATGATCAAAAAAACAATTGAAAAATTAACACAGCGGGATGATTTGATTTGAATAAGAAAATAAAAGTCGATTTCCACCGGGATGTCCGCGAGCGAGTAGTGTCTCAAATGATAGTGATAAATTGTAATGATAATGATATCAATGTAAGATTGTAAACGCCATAGAAACAAAAATTGAACTATTTTTATTAGGGTAAGTAAAAATGAAAAAAATGGAGTCAGTCCTAGTTATTATATTTGGAGCCGAGTCGGGACTCTAAGTCCAATCCGATGATACCTGTCTGGCCGGTCTCACTCAGCCACCAGCTGCTGCTGCTGCTGCGCACGTTGGTGTTGCTGCTGCTGCTGTTGCTGTTTTTGTTGCTGTTCCACGAGAAACTGGTGGTTTTGGAAGAGGGCGGCGATTTGATTTTTATTTTCCGCACCGCCCACACAATTTGTCACGCCGAAGCTGAGGCCGCTGGTATTATTGTCGTGGTCGGGACTGAGACCGATGCCGACGCCGTTGTTGTTGGTGTGATGGTCCGCAGCAGCAGCGGAATGTGGTGAACTGCTGTGGTTCGCAGCGGCGGCGCTAGCTTCGGTTTTGTAGGTGTGGTAGTATTCCTCTCGCGGCTCGCCGCTCTCGCCGCGGTGATTGTGCGCGGTGGATTGCGGCCGCTCTAGGGCGTCCAAGAGAAAATTTACGTGTGAGTTTGACGTGCTGTCCGCAAAGTTCTCCGATGACGTCGAGGTCATCGGCGAGAACGTGGCTCGGTGCGAAAAGTCCTCGTTAGCGCCGTCAGTTCCGGCATCGTTGGCGCCGATTAGGCCCGTTCCATGGGGCAAGGAGCTAAGTTGATGCTGATGGCAGTCCATTGAGTCTCCACAGTCGGAGACGCCGTTCTCGAACTTATCCGTAATTTCCATTTTCATGTCCTCGAATCGACGCATCTCCTCGAGTCCGGTTCCGTGACTCTGGTCGTCGGCAGGCGTGCCGTATCCCTGCTCGAGGTCCTCCGGCTGATTGCGCTCGTCGTCGATGGCTGCCTCCTCGTCGAGTTGGCCCAAAAGTGGGGGCGAGCCGACGGTGGTATGCTCCGTTTTCGGGCTACGCGCCAGACCGGCTAGCAGCAGTCGGTCCTCGTCGTTCGCGTACGACGCTAAACCAGCGGAGGAAGAGTGTACGGAGCCGGCAGAGAAGTCGAAGCCGCACGAGCTGCGGCGCAGAAACTGCAAATGCTGTTGGGGATTGTCGAGGAAGTTGTCGAGCGCGCTGCGTACCACCAGCGACGATCGCCGCTGCGGCTCGTCTTTTTCTGAAGAGCATAAAATTATTGAAATTTATGATTTATTTTTAGTTAGTATTATTATTATTGTTTATCTCTCTCTCTCTTTCTCTCTCTTTTTCTCTCTCTCTTTCTCTCTCTTTTTATGAAAATGTTTTAAATAGGCTCTGTCTACCGGATTACTGTATCTTTTTCTTACCTGCGTTTGGCGACTTTGCTGTGTTGGCGGCGCCGCCGCCGCAGTGACTGTTCATGTTCGCAGCGGCAACGGCCGCCGCGGCGCGAATCGCCTCGATGTTCGCGAGAATGGCGGACGCGGAATTGTAATTTTCGCTGGCGCTTCCGCCGCCGCTGTGGTGATTTTCGCGACCGCAGAAGTCGGCGCCGTTGCCGCCGCTGCGGTTGGCGGCGTTGCGCGCATATTCGTCGACGGTGTTGCCGTTCACGCTAGCGCCGCCGTACACCTCGGCGCCGGAGAGCGGCGAGGCGGGAAACATCGGCGAGGTGTTGGAAGCGTGCGCGGCGGCGACGGCGTTCGCTAGAATTGACGACGAGACGGCAATATTGTC
The DNA here is from genome assembly GCA_009724625.1 of Deladenus siricidicola. NCBI lineage: Eukaryota > Metazoa > Nematoda > Chromadorea > Rhabditida > Sphaerulariidae > Deladenus > Deladenus siricidicola. Next base: position 108,120 of record SAUE01000064.1, read on the forward strand.
GAAGAAACTCTGTAAATTTATAGTTTTTACTTGGCGTTATTGTTTATTTTTAGCTTTTAGTATTTTTCAGATGGGGTTATTCTGCGGTTTGGATTAGAGCTCTTTGAATCATCTCCCCCTCCCTCCGCGTAAGGGTAAGGCTGCCTACTATGAAACTTGCCTACTCGCTTAAAGCTTAGGCTTCGCTGACTGAGAGACTCTTATGGGGAGGAGGGGGGAAGTCGTGAAGTCCAAGCCCCAATTATTAATTTTTTTTTTAATT
>SAUE01000785.1:435-13980 GCA_009724625.1 Deladenus siricidicola
TCGTGGCCGGCGTACCGTCAGTGTACTCAATACCCTCGTCATACAATTGCTGAGGCATGGAAATCACACCGCCAGGGAAATATGGGTTGTAGGCCTTGCCCTCGTCCACCTAAACACAATAGTCAATGACATAAATTTTCTTTGTAAAAATTCTAGATTACACCTCGAAGTTCAAATATTAACAAAAATAATCTGAAGTAGGAAGTATTAAATTTTCTTCCAAAGGTTATACAAAATATTTGAAAGATTTAAAAAGTCGAATTATAAATTTTTGTATAAAAATGTTCTATAATAAGTTTTCTGGTGTTTACAAAAAATCGTAACATTCGTACAAAATTTAATTCGAATAAAGAACTAAAAAAGAATTCTAGTTGAAATTCCCAACAATAATAGTTTTAACAAAAACTTACCTTTATGCCCGCTGGCGGTTCCATATAGCCAGTGAGCAGCTGGTAAATGTAGTCGTCTCCACTATGACGCGCGAAAGCGATCAACGACAAGTCCGGCGGCGCCGCACCGTTGTTGGCGGCAGCGGCCGCCTTTTTGTTCGGATACGGCTGCGGCAACTTGTCGGTCAGAATGCCGGGACGCGTAGTCGGCTGACCCTTGTCGTCGAGATCGTTGACCGTGTTCTCGGCCGCGGCGGCCTTCGCCTCGTCTTCCGTCATTATCACGTCGACGAAGTGTCGATAGTAGATGTACTTCATTGAATGACATGCCGCACACACTTGCTTGTACACCTCATAGCCTCGCCGAACGCTAAATTAAAATACACAACATTCTTTTCCCCTTCATATTTTCAGTAATTGGGGGGGGGGGCACACCCAAGAAATGCATGACTTTCGCTGAGTTTTTGTGTCTGGGGATTGTTTGCTTTTTTCAACAATAATTTCAACATTACTTTGAATAACAATAAATTAGCGTTATGTTTCTGAGCTTTTTTAACGTCTTAGGTCATTCATTATCAGGTATCTGGAAGCAATTGTGAACAACAAAAAATTGAGAAAATTATACTTTAGTCCCTATGGATTTTCAAACTTTGGCCTCACTGAACTCAGACTGGAGTTGCAATAAACTTTGTCGAAATCAACTAATCTTCGGATTCAGCGCACAAAACGTAGAGCAGTGTGTGTGTCCCCAGATACAAAATTTCAGCGAAATCATGCATTTTTGTATGGGTTCTCCAACTAGATTATTACCAAATTTTCAACAGTTCCAATTAAAAAATTTTCAACTCCTAATTTACTTCCACTAATTTTTCTCCAAAACGTTATGTTCAGTAAATAATTTGAAGATAGAAAAACGCGTCGGAAAAATCTAGAAAGTATTTCATTAACCTGTAAAAATTTAGAGAAAAGCTAGAGAGAAAACTGAAAATGTTGCTAAAAGATCATCTTCTCCTAAAACTTTAGGTAATTACGTTAGAAAAAAAACATACGATGCAATGTCCAAAGACCCGAAATGCGAATTGTGCGACCAAGGCAAATTGTACGGATGAACTACTTGTTCTCCTCCCTCCACAGAGTTTTCAAGCGCATACACCAACGCTCCGATACCAGAAGCAGTGCATAAACCCGCGCCTAGGGAAAGGTTGCGCTGAAAAATCGCTTTATTAAAAAAATTCCGATAATCAGTCAGGAAGGGCCAAACAACTTTAACTTAGAAAAACATAATACATGTTTATCCTAAAAATGAAAAAAAATATTCGAAAAGATACCAAGTTTAATACTCGTGTTACGCCTCTCTGCATGTCCGTCCCTGGAACCTAAATTTGTTTTTGCAATCGTCTAAATATAGAGTTTCGACGAAAGGCGTACAAAAACCACCTACAGAAAAAAGATAAAAATTGAAACACTAGCATATTTTTTCCGCCAATAGCGGCATTTTAAATAGTAAAAAAAGTTATTTTTTAAACTTGAAAGCGATGCAAAAAATTTAACATTCCAAAAATCACTAGTCCATAGACTTTTTTGGTGGTTGACGACGTTGACGACCAAAAAATCACTGAACCACGTAAATTATAGCAGAATCTTTGGTCTTGTTTGACTCAAAACAGTTTGAGCTACGCCAAATTAGTCATTTTTTGAAAATTTGTACACATTTTGGGTCATTTGTTGAAAGCGCGCTTTTAAATTTATTTTTTTGCAGGAGATATTATTATTATAATCAAAAATTTTAATATAAAATTGACGCAAAAATCGTCGATAAATTGTTGAGTAGTGAAAAAACTTTGATTTTCTAATGCATTTATGGAATGCCAGCCATGTACCTCACGTCTTTTGAGAAGATTTTCAGGTAAAAGTATGTTCGACGAAGATGGCGCCGATATTGCCGGTCCTTCTGGCGTCAATCAACCCTCTCAACAGAGTAATGGGAAGTGCCGACCCAATTATGACGCAAGCGACATAATCGAGGAGATCGACAATGAACTTCAGAAAGATCAGCAGGGCGTGTGTGAGGACAGCGTTCTGGATAATCTTCTCGTCAAGTTGGAGCAGTCTAAAGTGAATGAGGTAGTGTAAATTGGGTGTTTATTTTAAGTTAGTTATATATATTTAATTTTTATATTTTATTTTATTTAATATGTGTTATGTTACGTTTATTTTATTTTTTTTTTGTGTTATGATGTTATAAGTATTATCATTATCGGTGACGTCAATTTTTTTAGGTCAAAAATGTTTTTCACGGGGATCTATAAAATTTAAATTGAGGAAAAACAAAATTTAAAAAAATGGGAGGGGAATTCCCCTTGGGATGACGCCATTGATTGTTATTATTATAATAAATTTTATTTGATATACGAATATATGCCATATGTATTGGTATAATAAGTTATAAACGTAAAACCAAGCAATGTCTTTTTTAGTCCAGTGGCCGAGGATGCAAAGTGGACAGTTTAGCGTTCAAGAAGTTCTCACAACTAATGGTCTCAAAGGCGTCGAATCTTAAGGATGGGAAAGATTCTTCAGTTAACATAAATCTTTTGGCTCGAAGTTTGGTTTGTCATTTGATAATACTATTTTTATTGTTTATTGTCTGAATTTTTTTAAATAGAATTCCATAATGGCTAAACTACGTTTAGAAGGAGTACGCTCTGGGCGGAGAGGACGAATTTGAGGAAAATGTCAACGCTTTTTCGGTGATTGGTAGCAAATTGTCCCATTTACTTTTCAAGGCGCCGAAATTCAATTACATGTGGGTTTTTGGGGGAAAAGTTATGTATTTGATTTTTTGATGTTTTAAATGATTCTTTTAGAAAACCATGCATTCCATTTACGGAAAACCTGCAGATAAAGTCGAAGAAGGAACGGGTTCGTTCTCAACGCGTAGTTGCTGAAACCCAGGTGAAAATTGTTTTTATGAAAATTCAAAATATAATTTTTTAGGTTTATCGGATTTTAATTATTCTATTTTCTTTATTTACATAATGTAAATGAACGCTATAATTATATGTATATGCCATTTGAATTTAAATATATTTGAATGTGGTTTCAAGCAGTGGCGTATTAAGAAAATTTTCGGGGTTTTTAAAGTAAATCGCTCGCAAAATTTAATTGAAATTTCTGGAATTCCGCCCTCCCCGCACATACGCAATATATAATGTAAAATTATTGTTTGTATACATTCCGAAATCCTAGATGTCTTCATGTTTCAAAACATTTAGGTCATCGTTGGCAAAACAACACAGCAAGCGAAAGACGCGAGCCACGACGAGAATTCGGTGACGAAAGAGCTCGACATTGTGCGCCGGCATTTGAAGGCGGCGTGGAAGTCGACGCACGCCGGCGCCGACGGATCTATCGACTATTTCCGCTTCGTTTTGCATCCGACCAGCTTCGGCGAGTCCATTGAAAACATGTTCTACGTGTCGTTTCTGATTAGGGACGGGCATGTGCGCCTGAACGTGAATCCGCACACCGGCGGCGCCACCATCGAGCGAATGAGTCGCGAGGAGAAGGAGGCGCTCTGCTCCGTGGACCGAAGCGCCATCGATACCACCCAATTCGTGTCGAAGATGAATTACATTATGTGGCAGGTTTGACTCTTCCATTTACGAACATATTATGTATAGAAATAATTTCTATTTGGAAAATATTGTTGTTGAAAATTAAATTTATAAGTGATTATCATTCAGAAATTATGACTTTCTGCAATAAAATGGTCCCGGCTTTCTGGTGCAATTTTGTTGTATTGGATTAATTTTACACGGTTTATTTTTAGAAGCTGGTTGCTTGCTTGAAAATAACGAAACCGCTAATAGTAAGATGAGCTTAATATGGTTTTCAACGTCTTTCGCCTTTTGAAACTTCGGCAAGTTTTGTTTGTATTAATGAAAACATAATATTTCTTGTTATTCTAATAGATTTACCTCCTTTTTTTATCGTTTTGTGCGATTTTTTGATAGTGAATTATTTTATTCGAAAAATAACATATTTAAGAAATAGTACGTTTTCCAACAATTAAAAGATTTTTGGCGAAAAATATTAATTAATTGCCACAAGAAAAGTTCTCTATAATGGAAATTATCTAAAATGTAGAAGACTTTGTTAAGAATAATTTATCATTTTCAATTCATTTTTAAAGTAATTTTTTGTCTCACTTAACATTTGCTTTTCAAGTGACCTGAGGTTTTATTAATTATTTATTGTTAGTAAAAATTCGATTGCATTTTCAAGGCTTTAACGGTGATTCAGAACTAAATTTGATCTTTTATTTCAATAAATTTATTTCTACGATTTAAAACATCCTCAATATCTTTGGTATGAGCAATAATGGAACAACCAACGAAAAGAATTTTTCGAAAAGATTTGTTTAACTTTGAGTTTTTTCGCTTAATATTTTTACAGATATCATTTTTTTCGAAACTTTATTAACCGAAATACATTCAATAATGCGGCATTAAAATGTGTGGTTGAAATGAGAGCAGTGACCTTAAATATTCTAATCTTTCGGCTTCTGGCGATTGAGAGGACCTAAACAAATTATTTTCAGTTTAAAAAATGATTGACATTTAAAAGAAAATATATCCTTCATAATGCATTAAATTTCGAATGTTCAGAAATTTGGAATTGTCAGGAACGGAAAAGGTCAAAAATTGTGTTTAAAAATGATTTTGAAGATAATTTTAAAAGCTCTGAAATGTGCAGAAAAAAAGAATGATGAAAATTATAATTTATTTTATTATTAAAGAAAAACAAAATATTCGAAATAGTTTCAATTATGGGTATAATTTATGTTTATTTTTTGAAGGGACAATTTGAGCAGTTTATTAACACATAACATTACCTTTTTCCCCAGAGTCCATTTGCTTGTTGCCATGAAGAGGACCTAAATGCAAAACATGATAAGTTAAAGATTTATGGGCATTAACTGCCTTCACTAATGTAAGGAGAAGGTCCGATTAAAATTACCTTTTTCCCCATAGGGAATTGAGTTTGTTCCATGAGTCTTCTGGCCGTTTTGAAAGAAATCTCGCATGCTTAAATTAAATATTGGGAATTTCACAAAATTTATTTCCATGTAAATGATGTTTTTAAGCAATATTCTTTCCCTATTAAAAATTATGAGCTTAACAATTTTTTTTGTTTTTCATATCTAATATACTATTCTTATAAAAGTTACCATATAGTCGGAATTATTTTTTACATGCGTAAAGCAAAATAAAACGTGAAGGCTTGACCAGAACATCTGGCATTGTTTATATTGTTTTATGGCGTAATTAATTTCGGAGAAAGTCGCAAATTTTTAACTGAAATCTCAAATTGCATTTAAAATGCTTAAAAAACGAAAACACCAACGTTCGATTTGATTACGCGTGTAAAAAAATTCCGACTAATAACCATATAAATTTTATTGAAAGATTGTATTTTCACAACAATTAGTATATTTTGAGCGATGTGAAGGGTTAGTTTTATTTTTTTTTGTTAAAACATTAATCAATCATAACAACGATGAGAACGCTTACTTCTGAGAATAAGGAAGTGGGCGAGGATGAGCGTTTTCCCCACAGTCCTACGCCATTGCTCCATTTTCGAGCGCTATTAGCCGGCGACGCGGCGTTGATTGATGATTCTGCCGGTGCACTCGAAGATTGGGGCACTATCGAGCAGAGAATAAATATCGTTAGCAAAGGCAAGATAAAGCACATGTTTGACATTGTGCTGCCGTAATTTCTAATTGTGGGCAATCTCTGACTCTTTATTCGCATTTCGGTGACGTTTTTAGCGGCGGTTTTCCTGTTGGCAATAGTGTTTGTGGAGGAGGGAATTTGGAACATCGTTTCAGACCAAATTCAACAACAAATATCTAATAAATAAATCGGTGACCCTACAAATCTCTGAAATATATATTGAGTGTGTTTTTAAATAACGGTAAAAATTGAAAACACATTCATACATTTATTTTCCAGTGCTGGGCAATATTTTTATTTATTTTTTCGTATAATTTACAAGAAGGTCTTCTACGATTTTAATAAACGTCATATATGTAATGTAGTCTGGGAAGCACATAAATAAATTTATAAGAATGAAAAAAAGAAGGGTTGGATTTTTTAGTTAGTTTAACAACTTATAACTAACTTAGTTATATGAAAATTGGAAAACGAAAAAGTGTGCTTTTCTTTCTCACTAAAATAACAGTAAACTGACAAAAAAAAGTAAATAAAATTTTTTATTTATACATGTTTTGAAAACGAAAATATGAAGTGATTTTAAATTATTGAGAGGTGCGAAACCTAAATAAAATTCTTGGTAAGGAAAATAATTATTCATTTTTTGTCGTAATGAAGTGACGAGAGAAATAGAAATTTTTAGCTTTTTGGCAATTGCTTTTATGGGAAAGCCCTAATCATCATAATCCGCTCAAAAAGACATTTCGTCTACCCCTCCCAAACATATACATATTTTTAGTTGTTTTTGTCCCAAGGGTGTTTGTATAATATGAAAATCATTTATTGGTCAGTTGCCTAAAAATACTCTCGATTCATAAATTAATCAGTTTGACAAAATGAAATTTTCATCGAAAATGCCAAAAAAAATTCATACGAAAAATTTTATTTGAAAATATGAAATTTTTCCCTTTGAAAATACTTCTTTTCACCAACTTCGGAATTAACCTGGAGTTGTTCTTTTACGCCGGGTGTTGGAATTATTGCGGAATTTTGAAGTCGTTAAGAATTAAAATTATATTTATACACGCGTAAAAAAATTAAGTTAGCGAATTGAATCCATATTTCACCGCCGCTAATTTCATTGTCTCTTGCTACTCCGCTAATGGACCATCTCAGCAAACGAAACTGACCATGTTGTAATCATGGCGAATGGCATAACCATGCCGTAGAAAATTATTTACTTTCAATAATTTGATCTCAATTAAATGAAAATTCGATCAGTGCATTTTATTATGAGATTAAAAAAACAACATGTTTTTAGGCTAAGTTTTCTAGCTTCCGTCTACATAGTCCACCACCACATGACCTGTTTGCGGACGACGGGGTAATTAAAATTTGAGGGCGTTCAGGCGCAAAGGCATGAAATGAAAAAGAAATGAAAAATAATTTACTCAAAGCACACGATCCTCGAATTTCTATGCAAATTCGAGTGACAAAATGAGATAAGATTTTATCGCCTGTTTTTTTTTGAATTTGCAATTTGCTTTGCCCGCCCTCTTTAAGGAGATTACTATTCTGTGAATTTGTTATGTGCTGATTTGCGGCATTTCGTAATAAGGTGCAATATGCCAAATGACGCCAAACGTTTAAAAAGGCTATTGGTGTTGTGTGAATAATGTTGGATTTGGAACGAAGCAGAACATGAATTGAATCTCTATCTAATATGAACAAGTCAAGTTATTATTGTTTGGAAGTACTGCCCCTTTTCTGCGCCAAATCTGGAATTAGATAGTAAATTATTATTATGTAGACGTTGCGTCAATAAGAGCAGACAAACGGAAGATGGACTTTCAATTTTTATTTTCTGTCGTAGCTTTCATACGATCTGAAAGTTACGATAGAAGTCTTACTGCCCTAAAAATGATAAATCAACTGTGTGTTGAATGTTTACGTATGTGTTGAATGTATACGTAATTACGAAAAAATCAGAAAAAAGCTCACTTTACTAAAGCTAATTACATAAACGTAATTTTGACTGCGGAGTCAAACTCCGAAAAAGCGGTGTTTGGCGTAACGAAATCGTAAAAAAGCTGGATTCATGCTAAACTGGATTTAAAAATTATTCTAATCCGAGAGCACTGTTCTCCAGCAATACTTTCACTTTCAGCATTGGCGGTGTTTTGTCATACATAAATCCGACTTGAATTCGAACTTTTATTTTTGCATTCTTTTTTCAGTTTTTTGTCCGAGATTGCGGTGCTGTAACTTGGCACACAATGCGAAATTACTAAGTGAATCGAATTGCCCGCAAAAAATATACAAAAAAAATATACAAAAAAAATAGAAAATGTGGGTGCGAGTCACTTTGCGAGTCATTTACGAAAATTTGATTTTTTTCTCTCGGGCGACACCGGCGGATTCGCTAGATTTACCTAAGAATCAAGTAAAAGCACTGGTTTCCGGATATTACCATTGCACGAGATTATATGGATTTTTTTGTTTTTGCAGCATGGGAAGAATCGAGAATACGGATTTTTAAAAAATATATTTAGATAAAAAATATTATACAAAACAAAACAAAAAAAATTCCAATTAATCGTCCGCCTCCGTTATGTACATATGCCACATACATACATATGTGTGTCATTTAATTTGACTTTGAAGCCCAATTTTTGTGGCAGTTAAAAGTTATGCAAATTCCAAACCCAAAAAAGGCGTACAATTTGGATTATAAACGTCAAAGGAAAGGCGAAATTCCCACAAAGGATTTCGACGGGGAATGAGGTCATAATTTATATAAAATTATTATTTTTGCCCCCATTCCTTGCCTACCTACGCTTTGGAGTGGCCAATTTCTCGAAAATTGCACAAAAGTCAAAATTGCATTTTTTGCATTTTTATTTTTGGCAGATACACACACACACACACACGCACACACATACATACATACATATATGTATGTAGTTGTTTTGCGAAAGAAATGGGGGCACAATTTCGAAATGAAATTATTCGAAACTCTTTGACTCTTTTTGCGTTTTTGCCAATTCCAGGAAAAACTACTTTAAAAAATTAGCCAATTAAAAGTTGATAAATTGGCGCCGTTAGAAAATGTGTTGCAAAAAACTTTTTTTTTTCAAAATTTTAAAATTTTTGAATAATTTATATTTAGAAAAATTCATAGGTAGTGAGAACATTAGAGGCATTGATGTACAGTAATGGCGTTGGCGATGACAATTGTCATCGCTAAAATGTGTGAGGCGTAAAGTGGTGGAGGAAAGTGTCGACATCGAATGAGTTTGTCATATTGGCCAGCGAAAAGTTTACGGCAATTTCGTCGGAAAATTTCTAAATTGTAAAAGAATGACAAAAGTTAATTACTGTGAAATTGTCAAACTTAAGTAAACAGATTTAAACTCGAGGAAGAGAAAAAGAAATGAAAGGAAAAGAAAAGAGAAAGGTGGAGAAAGTGAGAGCACTCCCACTTCCGAATTCCGAAATTGAAGAGGAGGGGGAGGGGAGGGTAGTGGCCAGGTTTTAACGGAATTTCGAAAATGTCGAATTTTTCGTTCTTTCGGGGTTTTAGAAGTTTTTCCAAAAAATTAAGCCATGCAATTTTTGAGAAATTTTTGAAAAAATTACTGTTTTTACATCAATTTTCAATAGAATTAATTCGCAAGCCTTTTATAATATTATCAAAAATGGCTTAAGAAAAAATGAAAACAAAAAATCGAAAAATTTTAATTTTTAAAACTTCAGAATTAAGGCTTTTTTCAACCTCAGAATTCTGAATTCCAAATTTTTATTGATTCGAAGACAAAAATTAAATTTTATGGGTCTTGCCCACCCCCCCCTCCCCCCCACCCCCCCATTCGCAAAAATTTAATGTAAGAATTTTAATTTTTGATAGTTCCACTATTCCGAAATGCTAGAGACTCCAGTGGACGAGAGTGCGAGTTAAACGATGCGAAAGCGCTCACGTGACAGTAGGTGAGCAAATTGCAGAGTTTCGCAAAGCGGACACCGTAGTCGGGCTCGTTGTTGGCGTTTTGTCTGCAAATTGTGTGCAATTCGTTGAAAAGCGTATTTTGCGTCTCATCCACCATTTTTGCCTCATTCGCCGGCAAACCTTCTATTCCTGAAAATTGCGCAGAATACTGTGTATGCTGAATGTATGCAAATTTGCAAATGCCATGACGAAAGTTTGCTTACGATTATTCCAGAAGAGAAGGCCCAACAGCGCGACAAGTTCGTTCTCGGTCATTTGAAGCCTGCGTATCGCATTCACCACCGCAATGTTCATTTGGCGATACATCGGCTCGAATATTCTAAATATAAATAATTCAAAATACCGCAAAATATCCCAACTCCTGTATACGTATTCATGTATATACATATCTATTTAGACGTAAATAAATAAAAAAAAATAATATAATACATATATTATAATAAGCCGCGCAGGTTTGGCACAGTGAATATGCTCGAAAAATAATTTTGAATAAAAACAATCTTTTTTTCCACTATTTACTGACTATTTAGTTGGAAAATTTAAACATATTATCTAAATTTAGAATTTAAGATAAAATTATATTACAATTTGTAATTTACGAAATTCGGAATATTTATAGATTAGCGAAAAATTCGGAAAATGAAGACTTTTTCAAAAAATAAAAATCAAAAAATTCAATTTACGCCGCCACAAAAAAGCGTACCCGATGATTTTGCTTGGCTCCACTTTGCATTGTTCCACGTTGAAGTAATTGGCGAGTGAATTCGTATCGAAATAATACTGTGGAGAGATGATCATTCTGAAAATTTACTCCTGTATTAAATGTATATACCGTATAATATTCGATTAAAACGAATAAAAATTCCGTTTAATGTTTTTTTGAGAAGAAAGCAAACCTGGAGTCATATTTATTGGGAAATATTTTCGAGGTATGGTAGCTGCGGTCGATAATTATCGCGGAACAGAAGAAATTGCGCAGTAAAAGCCACTAAAAAATCAATTTAGAAAAAAATTTTGCATATTAAAAATCACTTTTTTTGGCAAGCAAATTTGCAATTTTGGTGCAAATTTATAGAAAAAATGCTCTTAACATTATTTTAAAATATTTCGATAAGTTACAAAAATACATATAGTTCACATACGTATGTATGTATGTATGAATGACTTATGTATTAACAGTGATCAGACTGATCTCAAAAGATGGAATGTTTTAAGACCGCTTGGTCAATACATGAATGTATCGTAAGTCTAAGTTCTGCCATACATACTAAAGTTTGGAGGGCACTACAAAAAGAAAATTCAAATCCGAATTGATGGCTCAAACCTTGGACTTTGTGGCGAAGCTGGAGAGTGGGAGGAAGTGGTTGTTGATGAGTTCGGAGAGGAGTGAAAGGTCACTTTTCAGCGTCATCAAATCGTCGAAGTATGTGCCCACAGTCATCGTCTAAACGATTAAAGAAATACCATATCATCAAGTAGTACGGTGACCGTACACGTGAAGAGCGAAGAAGAAAGGCTCGTTTTTTAGGTTGGCATTTTTATGTATTAAAATGCCTAAAAACACACATTTGTGAATGTTTTTGTTGTGACTGGAATACTTTTTAAATCCACAATGTTCTAAAAATGATCTATCTAATTTGGACATAGAAAAAGCATTCAAAATGGATTTAAATTACATCAAATACATTTATAAAAAATTGATTCATTTGGATGCAAATTGTAGCTATTTTGCATTTGACCAAGAAGTCAAAACATGGTTTTGTGCCATACAAATGACTGCTTGCAATAAAACGTTTTTAGGCTTTTAAGTTTGAAGCAAAAACAAATGTGCAAAAGCATCATGTATGTATACCGCGTTGTTGGCTAGCAGGTTGTAGATTGTGCCGTTTTGCTGCAGCAAAGTGCCGGCGGTGTGGCGCAATGTGAGGAATTTCTTGTAGCCGATTTGCATTTGGTCGGTGATTGGCGTGCCGTTACTCCTCAACTCGCCGCCATTCCGCGACAATTGCTGCAATTTACATATTGTGTGTCTTTGTTAGAACAAATACAATTAACTTTTCTCACAAATTATTACAAATATTTTTTTGCAATATTTTTTCTATACTTTTAAATTTTCCAAAAGTTCTTGAACAGAACTTTCTTTGAACTAAACTTTTTTCACAAATTTTCATGAACAAAAGTAGTTCTTGACAAAATGAACTTTTTTCATTTATTTTTTTCAGTTATTCGCAACATGAACTTTTTCAAATTTTTCAATTATTTCTTATTTTTTATGTTTAAATCATTCAGTGCGATCATCTATGAGCAAATTTATTATCAAAATTATTAGGTTGCACCAAAAATATTATAAGACTTTTTTGCGTTTCTCACGAAGCCACGTCAAAAATTCTTTCAAATTAGCGTCGTCAAAAATTCTTTCAAATTAGGAATCACCGCCTTAAATTACCTACTGGGCCACATTTTAAAGACAAAAAATTTCACCAAAAATCTACGACCGCCAAAAACTTTTTTTTCTTGAACCGATTTCATGTCATGAACGTTTTTCATGAACTTTTTCCAATTACATCTAATTATATTTAAAAATAACAAAAGTCACCTTTTCTTTACCCATTTTTCTCGAAATTTTTCCAATCACTGATACATATTTTCTTTGCTTTCTAGAAATTTACCCGCGACGGTGCTGAGGGGGTGGAGCCGAGGACGGCGAACAATGAGGATTCGTTGAGTGCCGTGAACGCAGAAGTGACGTTCGCCGAGGTGTGTGGCGATGGCGTCGACACCACTTGAAAGGGCGCCAAATTCAACAAATCCGACGCGGCGCGGTTGGCGGCGAGATTCGTGGTGGACGCCTGTTGGGTTATGAGCGAGGAAGTTGGCGACGCAAACTTCGACAGAATCTGATAAATGTTTCGCTCGTAAAGCGACGAGTTCAGCGTGATTATGCCATCTGCGTCAGCGCTGCTATTGCAGCTGTTGTTGTTGCTGTTGAGCTGGTGGTGCGGTTGATGTGGGTAGTGGTGATGCTGTTGCTGCTGCTGTGCTTGCTGCTGTTGTTGTGGTCCTTGCTGTGTGGACGGGCCGGGAATGGCAGCAAATGTGGCTGGTGTCGTCGACGAGGTCAAAAGGGTATATGATTTGCTGGGATCAATTCTGTCTTGTACCGTGGGATACACCGGCACTGTAGACAGTTTAAACGTGGAGCTGTTTGCGATGGAAGCCTGGGAATTTTCTATAATAATTAAGGAAAAATAAATAATATTGAACTTTAATTCGCAAAATGTATTGAACATTAATTTTGTTTTTTAAACTGGCGAATCAATTGATGGACGCGCTCTACTCCACGATCTTCAGGTCATATTTTTTCTACTTTTTTGCTTCTTCCGCACCGCTCCCCCTCACCCGCTTCGATTACCCCCACCCCCACATCTCT